>APFE030055426.1:0-30179 GCA_000404065.3 Pinus taeda | reverse complement strand
CATGTGGAATATGAAAAATCACATATGGACAAATGAGTCAAATAGAAGTTCAAAAGTCATTTAGAAGTCCAAGAGTCATGAGGGAAGTTCAAGAGCCATAAGGATATGGAAGGTAATTCCTCTTATTATAAGAGAAACCTCATAACTCAAGCAAAAGGATTTTTGGCTTCTTCAGCTTGGCGTAGGAGAGAATACTATTCCTTAGAAGAAAAAAGTGCCTTAATGCTCCACTATTGGAGCTAGTGTATCACCATTGCAGTTGGGTACATGGATATTTCACCTAAAAATTAGAAGCTCATTGAGCCAACACATTTTCATGCATTGTCACAAATATTATAATATTATTCTTTGGATATTTGTAGTATATGTTATGTTCATAAGTACTAAAGAAACTGAATTTTATTATTATTATTAATATTTTGCACAATCTTCTTATTATTCATATCAAAAAGTAATTAAATTGTTTATTTTTTATTGCTTTTTGTTCTTAAGTATTGAAATTGAAATATTTTATTGTGGTTTACATATATATTTTTTAGCAAGGAAACAAAGTGTAATTTCATTCATCAAGATAATGTTAAAATTACATTTTGTAGAGGCACACTCTAGGTGCTTTTGTGAGAAGAAAGATATATTAGATTTGTGATCCACATCAAAGTTTTATTGTTTGTTCATAAAAATACATTCTGATAAAGGGAGGGAATAAAATAGCACTTTAATTTATTAATTGAATTTCCAAAGTCTACTTTTTGTACCCTGATGCATGTTTGCTATTTATATCTAATGACAAATCTTGTTTTTCATCCTTGTCCCGAGGATAAAACACAATAGATGATGAGGATAAACTACAATAGATGATTAAAACATTGGTTGAAAAACCAAGATATGATTATTTTTTCCAAAATACATTATAGAGTACAGAAAACTGAAATCCTTGAAAGTGATTGCAGGGAAGTGTTTTGGCTTCATCACCAACAGCTATCCGGTCTGTGCAGACACAGCAACATGCACTGTCAACGGAGATTACGTGCGTAGGCAAACTTTCAATTGTAGATTTCGTTGCAGGAGGAGGGCCACGGTTGAAATTATCATCATCAAGAACAATGATTTCAATTTCATCTGCTGCATTCAAAGGAAACGCAGACACAATATCATCATCCAAATTCTTCTTCAATATTCAGGGAACTATGATTTGGATTTTGTTGATTGCCTGAAGTTCCTAGTTCAGAAACAGAATTTGGATCATCAGCAGGGTCCGGATTTGAGGAAATACTCCATTCTTCATCTTGAGCTTCCTGCGAATCACCCTCCTCTGAATCCCATAGGCCGAATTCCACTTTCAACCCATTTACTGCATAATAGAAAGTCTCCGTTCCACCAGTAGTTTCATTTCTGAAATCAATATTTTCGTCCAAAGAAGAATGGTTTGGAACCCCGATTCTTATGAAATGTTTAACCAGACAAAGCAAGTATTTGCGATAAAACTCCATCGTGTTTTTGTCTTCTCTGCCTGGAATAAGCAATTCATGGCACTGACACTCGCCCGAAGTCGTTATGTATTTCAACCATTTACGGCATGCTAAGACTCTGTTTATCCACTCTCATCTGATTTCAGCTTAAATCTGTACGCCGGGCTGCTCCATTTTCACTTATTAAAACAACGAGTCTCGCACTCACTTACTCACTCCAGGATTGTGGTCTATTCAAAACATGCATAGAACCCTGCGGCTTATGCGAATACTCACATCAAATTTTTGCTTTCCAAAGGGGAAGATGTGTTAATATATCAACTCTTACTATGTCACATAGGTCAAGATGGTTAACTCAACGTCGACGTAAACAGATGGTTTACCAATTTTTTTTTAAATGTGATGTTATTACATTTAATCACTGATTTTAAAAGCCTTCTAAAATAAAAATATGTAGATCATGTGCAGTTGATTGTTGATATTTATTTTGTTTTTTAATTTAATGATTATATTGGAATAGTTATTAGTCCCTGCCCTCCGGCCCTGGCAGGAACTATAGCAATCGGTTTTGGTCGGTGACCATTAGTTCAACGTGAAAATCCATAAAACTATTTCAAATTAAAACAAAGTTCCATCGAATGACACGAAAACCAAAACAATATTTTTTATTTGTTTATACTTTTAACCAATCACAGCGATGTTCATCTTATTTGGCCTCAGTACGAGGTATACCATCTGAAAAGTTAGGAATAAGTTAGGAAAGCAGTTCCGTTAATTAACACAGTGTCGCCTGCCTGAAGTAATGCTATCGCAAAGATAGCATTAGTTCCCTAACATATAATGTTAACATTTTACGGGGAATGCTATGGCGTAGGTTAGGTTCTATGTTGAAGTTGCTGCCACTTGTTGCCATGTGTCTGCGTGCATGTTCTGATTCTACGCCATAAAAACGAGGAGGGCCGAACCAAGCGCAAGGGTATTCCATTTTTCTTCCCACTTACTCTACTTTTACTTGTGCTTGTGCCTTCTGCAGTTTCATTGATGTTGTTGTGTTTTCAGGTGTAGGGCGTCCATCGCCATTATGCTTCATCTGCAACGGTGCAAGTAATTACTTTATGCGTTCTATTCCCAAGCAGGTGGATTTACATCCTGATCTTCAACTCCTGCACAAATGCAACGTTGAAAGGTATTATCTTGTTAATCAAGTACTTGAACTAAGATTTTTTTGACTATTTCTTTTCTATTAAGCATTAATACCTGCAAAAGTAGATGAAACACTGTTAATACACAACACATTTTCTCTGAGACATATAAGATCAATTATTTGCTGTCCTGTTATAGGCCTGTAACAAAAAAGAAATTCAAAGAAGATGATGCAAAGCGGCTTAACCCGTCAATTATTCATAGAGATTTTTCTCTGAGACATATAAGATCACCTTTCTTTAGTTTAGAGACACACTCACGGTGGGCATCTTTCTCTTTTCATAGTCAAGATCAAGAAGAATTTGTTAGGGCCTTGATCAATACATACCTGTGTGCGCCTTCAACACAGTAACCAAGCAACCGCACCAAACATTTGTGCCTGACTCTTCCAATAGCTTCAACCTCAACTCTAAACTCCTTCTCAGCCTGACCCCTGTACAACATTCTAATTGTTAATAAAATTCAAAGAAACAGTAGCCGTTGTTTTAACTTGAAAGTGGCTTTTGTTGTCAGCCTAGAATATAACATGTTTCCAGTTTGCTAAATTTTGCAGATCTATAGCTCAATATTACATTAAGGTCACTGCTTCTCTACTAAATATAACTAGGCTGCTATAAGGAGCCATTAAAGCATCATACAAATAACAAAATGGATCTTTCTATAATAGCTTTTTAACAGTCGATCGAAAGGGTTTCGAATTTAATGGAAATTGCATGCGTTACTTGTTGTTTAGCAGGTTCTTTGCAGCGACAGAACGGTGGGCATCTTTCTCTTTTCATAATCAAGATCAAGAAGAATTTGTTAGGGCCTTGATCAATACATACCTGTGTGCGCCATCAGCACAGTAACCAAGCAACCGCACCAAACATTTGTTCCTGACTCTTCCAATAGCTTCAACCTCAACTCTAAACTCCCTCTCAGCCTGACCCCTGTACAACATTCTAATTGTTAATAAAATTCAAAGAAACACTAGCCGTTGTTTTAACTTGAAAGTGGCTTTTGTTGACTGCCATGGTACTACCTAATTCCTCTACTGAAATCCACGGTGCAGGTAGAAACTAGAATTTGGAAGTTTATCCTTTTGTCTGTCTACCGTTTCGTTAATGACTGCCATGGAATTCATGCCACAGTTGCCTCCAATCGAGCTCTTGAAGAACAATCAAACACATTCCGCCAAATTCAATAATCGTAAACACGGCAATGACGCTCCTAGCTCTGGTGCAAAGGGCAAAACCAATAAGAAAAGCATGCAGGAATCACAAGGGCCAAAGAATTATTCTTGTCAAATCAGTAGTCTATGCAAGGACGGCATATTAAAAGGAAGCATTGGAGATTTCTGTGGTTATGCAGCAGGAGGCCATCAAGCACATGTTGTTCAAAGGCATTAACCAGCAGCAGGTCTACCTTCCGCGGGCTATAGCGCTCTTTAGGGTGGATGTGAAAACAAGCGAAGTAGTTAAAAGAACTTATCAACCTCTTACTTTCATTAAAGATGGACATAAAAGAAATGTTTGTCCAAATTTAAAAGTCATTTAACCAATTGATGACCAACATGAAATCCCCAAAAACTTGGATATGAGTACACTCTTTAGCCAAGGTAAAGAGGATAAAATTCTTGCAATCTAGGAGTTCATCCCTTTTATTGGATCTAGGGCCTAACACCATTTTTACTTTAAAAAATGAGAAACCAAAATCGAGAGGATAATGCCCCCACCATTGTTATTCTCGGAGTTAATTGATGCACCATAAAAAAAAATACCAAGGGCATGGATGTTCAAGATTTTCTACAATTACCATTATAGGAGGGGCGACCCCTTTCTCTAAGAGAAATGAACCGAAAAAGGCATGGCTTCAGTCATAGAGTGCTAAACAATTGAAGGATTCTCTTGGAATATGGCTCTATTTTGATCCAACGACACACACGAGGACAAAACTAGGGGTGGATTTTTTAAGGCAACACATGATGGATTTGAGAGTCAATTTGTCTTCTCCCCAACCCTATCCCCTGATTCTCCTACAACCCATTTGCATATATGCCAAACCTGCTAAAAGAAGGGCAAGTCATGAAAATGTTCATGGCATATTATTTTGTATTCTCACACAAGGAGCACCAACTAGGCCTTGCCAGATATTTCTGAGAGTATCCCAAGTTGGGGCTTTGTTTTCAATTGGACACCACATAAAGAACTTAGATTTTATAGGGAATTTGGCCTTCCAAACTTTCTTCCACCATAATTTAGTGATAGGGTCATGTCTTATTACCATAAGCTAAACATAACTGAGCTTAGGTGTGTAAGCACAAAATGGGGATATTTTCGAAATAAGTAGAGGCTTTGTGAAAGTGCTCCATCTCTTGTGGTAGCCTTCATTAAGATTTGGGTCTCCAAAAAAAGGTCGTCCTTGACTATTTTGTGTGTGTGATATGAAAGTGATATGGAAATAAATTAGTCAACATGGATCCTCAAATAGTTTTTTTTTGTATTGAAATATTTTTTAAAATGATAGATAATTATACATCTCCCTCACACTCAAGTAAAAATATAGGATATTTTCCTTTTGTTTTAATTATTACATGTTTTTATGTTTTTAATCAAAACTAACCCAAGTATGTATATTTATTTTTGTTTTTTTAATATAGTAGACATTGTATTTTCATGTGTGCTCGACCTGGAGTATTGTAATCATCATAAAATGTGTTAACTCCAGGCTGAACACAAATGGAGCTACACATGTACTACATACCAAGCTACACAATAACTAATAACGCTACCATATTGAGCATGGAATTATTAATGTTTTATATTGATTTTAATTAAAACTAACCAAACATACGTAGTCAATTTTTATAAATAATCATTTTTTGTTATGATAACGAACAATATTTTTTATTTAAATAATATTTCATTTTTAATTTAAAAGTTAGATGTATCATTTCCTTCATGACTTTCTATTACTTCTCTCAAACAATTTCATTTACTGTACAATCTGCATAAATACTCTTATGGATGTGAGGCGAGTGAATCTCTTGACCTTGTCCATCACAATTCTCTAATCCCTTCATGAGCTTCTATTATTTTGTGATTGCTTAGAGGCCATGGGAAAATTTTAAAATATTCGAATAATAAATAATCATAAGTATTAAATTATATTTAAAAAATAAATAAATTATGTTAACTTTAAATTAAAGTTGTATAAAGACTTGAACTTATTTTTTAAAATAAGAATCTATAATCTAAAATAAAATTTAAACCCAAATTTCATTCAATAAGCAAAGTAAGAAGCCATTAAAAGTAGTTCTAGATGATACACAAATTTAAAAGTAGATTCCATTATCAACCTTTCAGTTTTGGTGTTGATATCCATCTACATTTGAGGGCAGCTGATATCGGCATAGTGGACAAAAATTACTAATTCCAAGCCACTTAATGATGCCTTCACTATGATAAAAGTGATTGCATGGCAGTATTTTGGCTTCATCACCAGCACGTATCGGGTCTATGCAGATACAACAACATGCGCGTTCACTTTCAATGTAGATTACGTGCGTAGGCAAACTTTCAATGGCATATTTCGATGTAGGAGGAGGGTCATTGTTGAAATTATCATAATCAAGAATAATGATTTCATATTCTTCTATTATATTCAAATGAAAGTAGTACATAATATGGTCATATCCATCAATACTAATCTGGTTGCCAGATCTATTTCCATTCAACTCAAACTCATACTCAATATCGTCATATCCATCAAAACTAATCATGTCCTCAAATTAATCTGCATTCGTGCCCAACACATAGTCATACTCTACATGAATTCCATTATAATTAATGTGCTCAAATCCATCGAAAATCCCATAATCGTCCTATACAGGAATTTCACTATAATTAGTGTGGTCATATCCATAAAAAATCCCTTCAATTTTGTAAAATCACCATCTTAATTCTAAGTTATATTTTAGCCCTTTGTTGACACTACGATTAACACCATTCAAAATTTTGCCTACACTTAAATTTTAGAGACTAATGAGGATCTTACGATCTTTTGTTCCATGTTCACTTCATGGTCAATTGTTTTTTGCTAAGTTTCTAAGTCTTCTTCTAAAACTTTAGTGTCGATGTCACTTGCTCACACATGCTCGACCCTTAATGAGTTCATAAATGGACTTCCTTTATGCAAGATTGAACAAGCATAGTGCAGTACATCAAGACAGTGCCTGCGCAATGTTCAACCCATGCTAACATTTAATATGCACTCTCCATTCACAGTATTCCTCACTTTGGTTGCAATTGTACTTTTATTTTGGTGAGTTTTCCCAATTGTTGCTTTTGCGCACCTTTGTTTTCGTAAGTGTCGCTTTAACATTTTGAGTTGTAATTTTTGCTTGTGTTCACTTTAATAAGCATATATTTCATTTTACCGTCACTCTAGCATGTGTCAATTTCAATTTCCTTAGCATTTTGCAAGTGTCGTTTTCACGTTTTCTTACAAACACAAGTGTCATTTTTAGTTGTTTCCTCTCATGTATGTGTCATACCTTTGCATATCACTAGAGGCAATTATAGCGCACTATCTTGCATTATATTGTCCTACGTATCATAAGAATATGACAAGATACATTCTTGTAGCTCAACACACTTTTTGGTCACAGTCGACACTTGTGTTGCAATGTGTGTTCTGGGTGTTGTAATCTGGCATTTTAATTGTCGCAATTAGAAATATGTGTTGCTTTTCTTCTATTTCAAGGTGTTATTGTTTTTCTCGAGTATTTTGAATTTTCATAGCTTGTAACAATGGCATTCATGTCTGCGATCCATGTTTGAGTCTCATTTGGTTGCATTTCCCTCTCTTACTCTATTTGTCCCACACTTAGCCATTTCGAAGCTCTTCTTGGTCCTCCTACCTAGTGTAAGTTATGAAAGCTTCAATCCTTCACCAAGTGATGAAAAATTTCTATCCATGAGCCTCATCGATTATATATTTTTCTCCTAGACTTGTGCACCAAGTCTTTCTTAAAGTCATCTCTTATGGTTGCAAATTCAAAATATCTCCTCCCTCTCACATTGCATTAAATATCTCTTGGGAAATTGACTTACCTTCTACTACTTACCTCAATGAACTACATAATCTCTTATTACAAGTAGCCACTGTGGAAGCAAAATGCACCAACCTTTCCTATATATCATGGTTAAGCACATCACACACTCTTAGTGTGTAGTAATTTCTTCCCTTACGCCTTTTATATGTGTTATTCCCTCTCCATGTGGTCTTGGCTCTCCTTCGCAATTCATAATGCTGTCCTTCGCAATGCATAATTCCCTTATGCCTTTTAAATACCGTTTTGGCCACCAGGCGAGTGACTCTCTTAACCTTGCCCGTCACTTCTCTCTAATCCCTTCATGACTTTCTATGAATTTATTGTTATAAATTTGATGTTATTACATTTAATGACCGGTTTTAGAAGCCTTCTAAAATAAAAATATTTATTTCATGTGGAGTTGATTGTTGATATTTATTTTGTTTTTTTAATTTAACGATTATATTGGAATAGTTATTAATATTATTTATTAAGTCTACAGAGTACATAATTACACAATTATAAAGCCATAAATAATTATAACTAAATGATAGCCATATTTCCTTATTTCAAACATTTATGTGTGTGGCTACTCTTTTCTCACAATAAATTGATTAATAAGAATGAAAATTGTAGAATTGAGGCTTTTGTGATCCATATCAAATTTTTGAAAGGTTCTTCAGCGTAAATCAACCACGATGAACCACACTGGTTGGTTCGAAATGCGTCGACAAATGAATTCTTATGTGATTTACGCTGAAGAACCTTTCAAGAATGAAAATTGTCATAAATTACACTTTTCAATTTTAGTTTTAGAATATTAATACATTTTTTACTTATCAATATTAGATTTTTTTTACAAATAATAGTACATTGTTCATGGAATCTAATCTTAATTGAGTCTTTCTCTCATCTAACATGCATGAGTTATTTATGAGTGAATAAGATTGACTAGTGTTGGTTACACCCCACTACTGGATCTCCCACTAATTCACCCATCAATTGGAACTAGTTTAAGTGAATTTAACTCTCTTAAACTAAATTAAATAATTACAACTCAAAAGAACTCAACTTGAACCCATAAAGTTTAGGAACCATTCTAAATATAATCCCAACTCGAATTAACACATTCAACTAAGTCAAAATAACCTAGTTCACTAGTACAAGTTACTATGAGAATTAAAATTACAATTTAATTCCTAATTTAACTCAAGGACAAATTAAATTAGGATCATTCTTAATGTTATTTTTAACATTTTTTTTTTTTTTCAACATGACCCACATCAAAGATTTCTTGTTTGTTCATAAAAATACATTCTTGATCAAGAGAGGGGAAAAAGATAGCAGCTTTTGTCAAACCGTGAATGTTGTAATCGTTATAAAAAATTGTCAAAATAGATTTAAAAATTGGTCCTTCGATCTAATTTATAAAACCCTTGCGTGAAGATGATGAATAGGCCTACGAAATAATATAGGACGGGTGATGTCATCATGATGTTTTGTGACCTATGAGAGCTCTACCACCATTGACAGAATTTCTTTAAAATGTCTTTTGCACCCTAATTCCTTTCCCTGTAGTTGTGAAAATAAGTGAAGTAGTTAAAAGAACTGATCAACATATTAATTTCATCAAAGATGGACATGAGAGAAATGTTCCTCCAAATTTAAAAGTCATTTAACCAATTGATGATCAGCGTGGAATCCCCAAAAACTTGGATATGAGTACACTCTTTAGCTAAGGCGAAAAGGAGCAAATTCTTGCAACCTAGGAGTTCATACTTGTTATTGGATCTAGGGCCTAACCCCATTTTTACTTTAAAAAATGAGAGACTAAAATGAAGAGGATAAAGCCGCCACCATTGTTTTGTTCGGAGTTAATTAATGCACCACCAAAAATATACCAAGGGTAAGGATGTTCAATATTTTCTACAATGACCATTCTAGGAGGGTTGGCCCCTTTTTCTTAGAGAAATGAGCTAAAATAGGCATGGCTTTAGCCACAGAGTGCTAAACAATTGAAGGCTTTTCTTGGAATATGGCTCTATTTTGAGCCAGCGACACACCCAAGGACAAAACTAGGGGTGGAGTTTTGAAGGAAACGCATGACGGATTTGAGAGTCAATTTGTCTTCTCCCCAACATAGTACCTTGAGTGTCCTACAACCTATTTACATATATTCCAAACCTGCTAAAAAAAGGGCAAGTCATGAAAATGTGCATGGCATATTCTTTTGTATTCTTACACAAGGATCACCAACTAGGACTTTCCAGATATCTTTTCTAAGAGCGTCCCAAGTTGTGGCTTTGTTTTCAATTATACACCACATAAAGAGCTTAGATTTTGTAGGGAATTTGGCCTTCCAAACTTTCTTCCACTATCATTTGGTGATATTGTCATGCCTTATTACCATAAGCTAAATATAACCGAGCTTAGGGGTATAAACACGAAATGGGGATATGCTCCAAATAAGTAGAGCCTTTGTGAAAGTTCTCCAAGTCTCACAGTAGCGTTCATTCAAATTCAGGTCCCCAATAGAAAGTCTTCCTTGACTATTATTGTGTGTGTGATATGAAATTCATATTGAAATAAATTAGTTAACATGGATACTCAAATAATATTTTTTAAATGTTTTATTGAAATATTTTTTAAAATTATAAAGAATTATACATCTCCCTCACACTCAAGTAAACTTATAAGATATTTTCTTTTGTTTTAATTATTTCATATTTTTTATGTTTTTAATCAAAACTAATCAAGTATGTATATTTATTTTTGTTTTTTATTATTATAGTAAACATTGTATTTTCATGTGTGTTCGACTTGGAGTATTGTAATCATCATAAAAGGTGTTAAATCCAGGTTGAACACAAATGGAACTACACATGTGCTATATACCAATCTACACAACAACTAATCAATCTACCATATTGAGCATGGAATTATTAATGTTTTATAACGCTTTTAATTAAAACTAACCATATATACATAGTCAATTTTTATAAACAATCATTTTTTGTTATGATAACGAACATTATTTTCTATTTAGATAATATTTCATTTTTCATTTGAAAGTTAGATGTATCATTTCCTTCATGAATTTCTATTACTTCTCTCAAACCATTTCATTTAGTCTACAATTTGCATAAATACCCTTATGGTTGTGTTAGTAAGAAAATGTCAAAATGACACTTGCAAACTCTAAGGAAATTGAAAGTGACACATGCAAGAGTGAATGTGACATGAAAAATATGCTTATTAAATTGAACACAAGCAAAAATGACAATTGAAAATGTTAAAGCGACACTTACGACAGCAAAGGAGCACAAAAGCGACAATTGGGAAAACTCATCGAAATAGAAGTACAATTGCAACCAAAGTGAGGGATACTATCAATGGAGAGTGCATATTGAATGTTAGCATGGGTTGAACATTGCGCAGGCACTATATTGATGTACTGCACTATTCTTGTTCAATCTTGCATAAAGGAAGTGTGTTTATGAACTCATCAATGGTTGAAGATGTGTGAGCAAGTGACATCAACACTAGAGTTTTAGAAGAAGATTTTAAAAATTAACAAACAACAATCGACCATGAAGTGAACATGGAATCAAATATCATAAAACCCTTAGTAGCCTCTAAAAATTAAGTGTAGGAAAAATTTTGGAGGATGTTAATCGTAGTGTCAACAAAGGTCTAAAATATAAATTAGAATTAAGATGGAGATTTTACAAAATTGATGGGATTTTTGAAAGATATGACCACACTGATTATAGTGAAATTTCTGTAAAGGACGACTATGGGATTTTTGATGGATTTGAACACATTAATTATAGTGTAATGTGTGTAGAGTATGACTATGTGTTGGGCTCGAATGTAGATGAATTTGGGGACATGATTAGTTTTGATGGATATGACGATATTAAGTATGAGTTTGAGTTGAATGCAAATGAATTTGGCGATAAGATTAGTTTTGATGGATATGATGATATTGTGTATGAGTTTCGTTTGAACACAACATAAGAATATGAAATCATTATTCTTGATGATGATAATTTCAACAGCGGCCATCCTCCTGCATCGAAATCTGCAATTGAAAATTTACCTACATATGTAATCTGCATTGAAAGTGCAGATGCATGTTGTTGTATTTTCACAAACAAGATAGGTGTTGGTGATGAATCGAAAATACTACCATGCAATCACTTTTATCACAGTGAATGCATCATTAAGTAGCTTGGCATTAGCAATGTTTGTCCACCATGCTGATATTAGCTGCCCTCAAATGTAGATGGAGATCAAAGCCAAAACTAAAAGGCTGATAATGGAATCTACTTTTTAATTTTTGTATCATTGGGAACTACTTTTAGTGGCTTCTGAATTTGTTTATTGAATGAAATTTGGGCTTAAATTTTCTTTTAGATAATAGATTATTATTAAAAAAAATAAGTTCATGTCTTTATATAACTTTAATTTAAGGTTGATATCATTTATTTATTAAATATAATTTAATATTTATGATTATTTATTATTTGAATAATATTATATTTTAAAATTTTCCCATGGCTTGTCAACAATCACAAAATAATAGAAGGTCATGAAGGGATTAGAGAATTGTGATGGGCAAGGTCGAGAGATTCACTCGCCTCCAAGTGTCGCTTTTAATTGGTTTCTCTCATGTATCTGTCAGACCTTTGCACATTAGTACAAGAAATTCTAATGCACTATTTTTCATTATATGTTCCTACATATCATAAGAATATGCACTAGATACATTATTGCAGCTCAGCACACTTTCTGGTCACAGTTGACACTTGTGTCGCAATGTGTATTGTAAGTGTCATAATGTGGTGTTTTAATTGTCGCACTTAAAAATATGTGTCGCTTTGTTGTCGTTTCAAGGTGTGATTGTTGTTATTGAGTATTGTGCATTCTCCTCGCTTATATCAATGGCATTCATATGTGCGATCCATGTTTGATTCTAGTTTGGAAGCATTCCCCTCTCTTACTCTACTAGTCCCACACTTAGCCATTTTGGAGCTCTTCTTGGTCCTCCTGTCTAGTGCAAGTTATGAAATCTTCAATACTTCACTAGGTGATGAGCATTTCCTATCCATGAGCCTCATAAATTAGATATTTTCCTCCTAGACTTGTGCACTAAGTATTTCTTAAGGTCATCTCTTATGGCTGCACATTCAGAACTTTCAAAGCATAGTCGCCTAATACCTCTTGCTTGTATCAACTTACTGCATTTATTTTCTAGCGATCCTACCTCGTACAATGCATGGATAATTTCTAGACGCCCTATGCAAAATCAAAGTACACCATATAATGTCTTCTCCCTCTCACATTGCATTAAATATCTCTTCGGCAAAGTGACTTACCTTCTACTACTTACCTCAATGAACTGCACAATCTCTTCTTACAAATAGCCACTGTGGAAGCAAACCACACCAGTCTTTCCCATATCTCATGGTTGAGCACATTGCACACTCTCATTAGGTAGTAATGTCTTCCCTTGTGCCTTTTTTATGGGTTATTCCCTCTCCTTGTGGTCATGTCTCTCCTTCCCAATCCACAGTGCACCCTGAGTGAATAGTCATATTGCATTGTCTCTTGTAAGTGTGCATTGTGCCCAAGACTTGTCCTACCTTGCTTCCTCTGTACATGGCATAGTCTTAGATCCCCTTATTAGTCACTTTCAAGTGAAATTAAGCAATCATTATATTCCTCTCCCTTCAACCCTATGCGTTGTGTAATCTTAGTCAATAGGCTCATCACATTTATCCTTGTACTTACCCACTGTGATAGATCTTGAAGAAATCCTCCTCATAGTGCATTGCAAAGTTCTAATGAAAATTGGTGCTTTCGTAAGCCATTTTTGAGCTCAACAGCACCTTCTTGCTAAAGCCCTTCCTTCACATTCCTTTCATCAGCCTATCACAAGCAGCTTCCTCCATGAGCTAGGTAGAGATAGTATAGATGATTTCAATACTGATTTTTCCTTGTCATGGGTGATGTTCATTGGAAAATGGTTTCAATACTGATATTCCACCATGTGGCCCCCTAGGGGAGAGAGGAAAGGCCCGCCTACCTATGGTTTTTCACTTGATTTCCTTTGTAAATTGACATCGGCCCTCCCTTGTTGCTTTAACACTATCAAGGTATTCCTCCACAATTCCTTAAGAATGGTACATTAGACCCACCAATCATCGATTTACTTGACTATTGGGACCTCCAATCTGCGATACACTATGGGCTAAGGGCCTCTGTGATTTGTGATCGTTGATATCGGTGATCTCTGATCACAAGTTGCTCTATCTTTTCCCTTGTCACTGCTCTTAGGAAACTACGACTTCGATTAGCCTCGCCTTGGTCTTTTCCTCTTTGTTTTGTGGCTATCAAAGGTTATCTTCAATCTTCTCTAACTTCAGATCCATAGATCCATTTTCAAATTTCCACCTACTATTGGAAATCTTATTCTTAGAACGATCTAATGGATAGGGTTTGATTTAGCTTTAATTAGTTAACATGGATAAATATTGTATTGAAAGACTTTTTTAAAGCATATCTCTCAAACTCATGCAAAAATATAACATATTTGTTTTTATTTTAGAGAAAAATAATTTAATTATCAAAGGCAAAAGTGTTAGGTTGAACACACCCAAATGGAACCTATTTACTACATATGGAAAAATGCGATAACTAATAAAACTAACTCATTGAAAATGGAATTATTGACTTTTTGTAATTCTTTTAATTAAATCTAACCAAATATATAGCCATTTATTTATGAAAAAAAAGAATATTATTTTTTATTTAAATAATTTATTTTTATTTTAAAATACATATAAAAATAAAAAAACAATACACATCTTTCTAGTAATATTTCTAATAATATTATTAGTAATATTGAGTTTTAGAGTAAACCTCTCACACCATTAATAAACTCAAAAAAATCAAATACTTTTCCTTTAAAAACTAACTTGTACTTAAACGATTAATATATTATCTCCAAGAAGTTAAACCCAAATTTCATTCAATAAATAAGCTCGGAAGCTAGGTACTTCCCGATGATACACAAATTAAAAAGTAGATTCACTGATCAGTCTTTCAGTTTTGGCGTTGATCTTCATGTATATCATAGGGCAGCTGATATCGACATTGAAATTATTTTTTCTTTATTAATGTTTATCTTTTATTTTTTAAATGTTGGAATTGCAATATTATATAATTATAATTATAATTATATTATTTATAATATATATTATAATAACACGCACACACTAAAGAAAAATATTGTAATTTCATTTATCAAAATAATGAAAAAATTACAGTATGGAGATGCACACTCTAGGTTCTTTCTTTAAAAGAAAGATAGCTAGTATTGAATTTGTGACCCATATCAAGGAAGAAAACAAATTGTTTATTTAAAGTACATTCTAATAAAGAAAACAAAGAGTAAAGTATGAGAAAATATATAAAAAAAAAAAAGATTTCAAAATATATTTAAAAGCTCGTGCTTGGCCTTATTTATACAACCCATGTGTGAACATCATGAATGGGCTTATGAAATAAAATAGAAGTGGTAATGTCCTTATGTTATTTCTTGACATAACAAGGGCCCACCACCATTGACTGACCTTCTTTGGAAAGGTATCTGCTTCCTGATTCATTTCTCTTCGAAACAATGAAGTAGTCAAAAGAACTTATCAACCTCTTAGTTTCTTCAAAGATGGGCATGAGAGAAATGTTCATGCAAATTTGAATGTCATTTAACCAATTGATTATTAGCATGGAATCCATGAAAACTTGGATATGAATACAATGTTTAGCTAAGATGAAGAGGAGCAAATTCTTACAAGCTAGGAGTTCAACCTTGTTATTGGATCCTAGGCCTAGCCCCATTTTTACTCTGGAAAAAAGAGAGACTAAAATGAAAAGAATAAAGCCCCCACCAATGTTTTTCCCAAAGTTACTTGATGCACCATCGAAAAAAGCCTAGGGGAAAGAATGGTCAGCATTTTCTGCATTTTCTGCAAGGTGCTCATGAATTTAAGTCTTATCTAGGAATAAGTCATTGATTCGAGCCAACCACACACCCCAGCATAGAAATAGGGGTAGAGCTTTGAAGGCACAAGATGACCAATTTGAGATACAATTCCTCCAATTCCCCTTTAGATTCTCACTGTTGAAATTATCATCATGGAGAACAATGGTTTCATATTCATCTGCTGCATTCAAAGGAAACTCAGACACAATATCGTCAAGTCCATCGCCAAATTCATCTGCATTCAACGCAAACTCATACTCATTAGTATCGTCATATCCATCAAAGCTAATCATCTCCCGGAATTCATCAGCATTCGAGCCCAACACAAAGTCGTCGTCCTCTACGTTAATTTCACTGAAATCAATGTGCTCAAATCGGTAAAAACTCCCATAGTCGTTCTCTACGAAAACTTCACTATAATCAGTGTAGTTATATTCATCAAACATCCCTTCAAATCTGTAAAACCGCCATCTCAACTCTACTGTATCGGACTCCACATGTTGGAGAATTTGTTGCCAATCAAGATGTTGCCCCAATATATCCAGTATCACAGCACTTTTTCCAGACATAAACTTTACAGTCGTTAATCGGAGTTGAAGATAATTTAACATTTCATCTCCCTCCATGTTCCCTTCACTTGGATTACTAATCAGGCTTTGTTCAATACTCACGGAACTATGATTTGGATTTTGTTGATTGCCTGAAGTTCCTAGTTCAGAAAGGGAATTAGGATCAGCAGGGTCGGGATTCGAGGAAATACTCCGTTCTTGATCTTGAGTTTCCTGCGAATCAGCCTCCTCTGAATCCCATGGGCCGAATTCCACTTTCAACCCATTTGCTGCATAATAGAAAGTCTCCCTTGCACTAGCAGTTTCGTTTCTGAAATCAATATTTTCATCCAAAGGAGAAAGGCTTGGAACCCCAGTTCTTATGAAATGTTTAACAAGGCAAAGCAAGTATTTGCGATAAAACTCCATCGTGTTTGTGTCTTCTCTGCCTGGAATAAGCAATTCATGGCACTCACACTCGCCGGAAGTCTCTATATATTTCAAACATTTACCGCATTCTAAGACTCTGTTTATCCTCTCTGATCTGATTTCAGTTTGAACCTGTACGCGGGCTTGCTCCATTTTCGCTTATTAAATAAACGAGGCTTGTGGTCTATTCAAAATATGCATAGAACTTTGCGGCTCATTGAAATAATCACAACTAATTTTTACTTTCCAAAGGGGAACATGTGTTAATATATCGTGACCGTTTCTATGTCACATAGGCCGACATCGTGTTCGTTAAGGATCAAGATGGGTAACTCAACTTCGACATAGATAGATGGTTTACCAATTTCTATATAAATGCGATGTGATTACATTTAATGATTATATTGGAATAGTTATTAATATTATCTATTAACTTTATAGAGTACATAACTATACAATTTCGAAAGCCATAAACAACTATATCTAAATGATAGCCCTATTTCCTTATTTCAAAAATGTATGTGTGTGGTGACTCTCTTCTCACAATAAATTGAAGAGTACATAACTATACAATTTCGAAAGCCATAAACAATTATATCTAAATGATAGCCCTATTTCCTTATTTCAAAAATGTATGTGTGTGGTGACTCTCTTCTCACAATAAATTGAATAATAAGAATGAAGATTGTTAAAATTGCATTTTCTCATTTTTGTTTTTAAATATTAATACATTTTTTGTTTTTAAATATTAATACATTTTTTACTTATTAATATTATTAGTTTTTTTTATGTTAATATGTTTTTTACCTATCAATATTAGATTTTTTTCCATGACACCTTGGTTCGTGTCTATAGAGCACAACCACAACATTGAATTCTTGATTTTTTTCCATGACACCTTGGTTAGTGTCTATAGAGCACAACTACAACATTGAATTGAAAATGTTGAGAGGATTATGGAAAATGTTTGGAAAAAAAAAATTGAATCTTCTCTAATATCTTTCCACAATATTGCTCAGGTTTCCTTAAAAATATATTATAGACATTTTTTTACTAATATTGTAACAATTTTCTATTTATAGATAACACTAAGTTTGATTAAAAATATTTTATGGAGTTTATACTTCAACAATTTTCTAAAAAATGATATTTAGGAATTGAATCATAGGTGCCATGTTTAAAGTCAACGCAGTTACAGAGTTAAGGCCATGTTTAAAGTCAACGTAGTTATGGAGTTAAGACGATATGTCTCACATATCAACTTGAGTCCTCAGCTTCTTAGGGAACCTAAGTTTGATGTTTGCATGTCCGCACCATCTCGAACAAACACAAGAGGTATATCCAGCTGCTACAGGTCTCACTTTGAGGTTGGCATATATAGTCAGGTAGGTTATAATGCTATCTCTGTACCCTAGATTTGGGGTTTATAATGCTATCTCTCGGAGGGTCATTGTTTATATATGCTTGTTGGCTCAGGTGGTGGAATTTTGATGGGACGCAGTGTTATCCGGTGATTCATTTGATTTTCTGATCATACATTAAATTAATGCTTGTCTTTTGGATGGCTCTCTATATAAATCATATTCTCGGTCCACCTACGTTGTATCCACTTTTGGCCTTTGTACAGTGGGATGGTTTACGAGTGAGGAAAGGTGGAGGAAGGGTGAATAAGGGGGGCTCATCCTTGGTAGATATGGTGAAGTCTCAGCCTTGCGGTGGAGCCTTAGGTCGAGGCGAAAGGGGCTACAGACACCAGGAGGGAAAACGAAAAGCAACTAGTTCGTTTTCTGGTCGAACTATGTGACGGGGGACTATGAGACAGAGTAGTGTGCAGCAAAGGGGTCAGAAAACAAACAACGAGATTATTCTAATGACGGTTTAGGCATGTTGCGAAAGAATCCCAACAGAGGGGTTGGAAAATGAACTCTGAGATTCTTCAAGCCACAGTTTAGGTATACTTCTAAGACTTTGTTTATCCTCATTGATCTGATTTTAGTTTGAATCTGTACGTGGGTTGCTCCATTTTCACTTATTAAAACAACTTTGCGGCTCATTCAAAATTTTTTTGCCAAAGGGGGACACATGTTAATATAGCGTAACTGTTACTATGTCACATAGGCCGACATCGTGTTCTTTAAGGATCAAGATGAGTAACTCAATGTCGACGTAGATAGATCATTTATTAATTTTTTTATAAATCTGATGTTTTACATTTAATGACTCGTTTTAAAAGCCTTCTAAAATAAAAATATGTATTTCATGTGGAGTTGATTGTTGATATTTATTTTGTTTTTTTAATTTAATGATTATATTGGAATAGATATTAATATTATTTATTAACTCTATAGAGTACATAATTACACAATTGTTTATGAAAATGTTTTTTGCATCCTAATTCCTTTCCCTGTAGATGTGAAAACAAGTGAAGTAGTTAAAAGAACTTATCAACCTCTTACTTTCATTAAAGATGGACATAAAAGAAATGTTTGTCCAAATTTAAAAGTCATTTAACCAATTGATGACCAACATGAAATCCCCAAAAACTTGGATATGAGTACACTCTTTAGCCAAGTTAAAGAGGATAAAATTCTTGCAATCTAGGAGTTCATCCCTTTTATTGGATCTAGGGCCTAACACCATTTTTACTTTAAAAAATGAGAAACCAAAATCGAGAGGATAATGCCCCCACCATTGTTATTCTCGGAGTTAATTGATGCACCATAAAAAAAAATACCAAGGGCATGGATGTTCAAGATTTTCTACAATTACCATTATAGGAGGGGCGACCCCTTTCTCTGAGAGAAATGAACTGAAAAAGGCATGGCTTCAGTCATAGAGTGCTAAACAATTGAAGGATTCTCTTGGAATATGGCTCTATTTTGATCCAACGACACACACGAGGACAAAACTAGGGGTGGATTTTTTAAGGCAACACATGATGGATTTGAGAGTCAATTTGTCTTCTCCCCAACCCTATCCCCTGATTCTCCTACAACCCATTTGCATATATGCCAAACCTGCTAAAAGAAGGGCAAGTCATGAAAATGTTCATGGCATATTCTTTTGTATTCTCACACAAGGAGCACCAACTAGGCCTTGCCAGATATTTCTGAGAGTATCCCAAGTTGGGGCTTTGTTTTCAATTGGACACCACATAAAGAACTTAGATTTTATAGGGAATTTGGCCTTCCAAACTTTCTTCCACCATAATTTAGTGATAGGGTCATGTCTTATTACCATAAGCTAAACATAACTGAGCTTAGGTGTGTAAGCACAAAATGGGGATATTTTCCAAATAAGTAGAGGCTTTGTGAAAGTGCTCCATCTCTTGTGGTAGCCTTCATTCAGATTTGGGTCTCCAAAAAAAGGTCGTCCTTGACTATTTTGTGTGTGTGATATGAAAGTGATATGGAAATAAATTAGTCAACATGGATCCTCAAATAGTTTTTTTTTGTATTGAAATATTTTTTAAAAGGATAGATAATTATACATCTCCCTCACACTCAAGTAAAAATATAGGATATTTTCCTTTTGTTTTAATTATTACATGTTTTTATGTTTTTAATCAAAACTAACCCAAGTATGTATATTTCTTTTTGTTTTTTTAATATAGTAGACATTGTATTTTCATGTGTGCTCGACCTGGAGTATTGTAATCATCATAAAATGTGTTAACTCCAGGCTGAACACAAATGGAGCTACACATGTACTACATACCAAGCTACACAATAACTAATAACGCTACCATATTGAGCATGGAATTATTAATGTTTTATATTGATTTTAATTAAAACTAACCAAACATACGTAGTCAATTTTTATAAATAATCATTTTTTGTTATGATAACGAACAATATTTTTTATTTAAATAATATTTCATTTTTAATTTAAAAGTTAGATGTATCATTTCCTTCATGACTTTCTATTACTTCTCTCAAACAATTTCATTTACTGTACAATCTGCATAAATACTCTTATGGATGTGAGGCGAGTGAATCTCTTGACCTTGTCCATCACAATTCTCTAATCCCTTCATGAGCTTCTATTATTTTGTGATTGCTTAGAGGCCATGGGAAAATTTTAAAATATTCGAATAATAAATAATCATAAGTATTAAATTATATTTAAAAAATAAATAAATTATGTTAACTTTAAATTAAATTGTATAAAAAGAACTTTGACTTATTTTAAAATAAGAATCTATAATCTAAAATAAAATTTAAACCCAAATTTCATTCAATAAGCAAAGTAAGAAGCCACTAAAAGTAGTTCTAGATGATACACAAATTTAAAAGTAGGTTCCATTATCAAACTTTCAGTTTTGGTGTTGATATCCATCTACATTTGAGGGCAGCTGATATCGGCATAGTGGACAAAAATTACTAATTCCAAGCCACTTAATGATGCCTTCACTATGATAACAATGATTGCATGGCAGTATTTTGGCTTCATCACTAGCACGTATCGGGTCTATGTAGATAGAACAACATGCGCGTTCACTTTCAATGTAGATTACGTGCGTAGGCAAACTTTCAATGGCATATTTCGATGTAGGAGGAGGGCCATTGTTGAAATTATCATCATCAAGAATAATGATTTCATATTCTTCTATTATATTCAAATGAAAGTAGTACATAATATGGTCATATCCATCAAGACTAATATGGTTGCCAGATCTATTTCCATTCAACTCAAACTCATACTCAGTATCGTCATATCCATCAAAACTAATCATGTCCTCAAATTCATCTGCATTCGTGCCCAACACATAGTCATACTCTACATGAATTCCATTATAATTAATGTGCTCAAATCCATCGAAAATCCCATAGTCGTCCTATATGGAAATTTCACTATAATTAGTGTGGTCATATCCATAAAAAATCCCATCAATTTTGTAAAATCACCATCTTAATTCTAAGTTATATTTTAGCCCTTTGTTGACACTAAGATTAACACCATTCGAAATTTTGCCTACACTTAAATTTTAGAGACTAATGAGGATCTTACGATCTTTTGTTCAATGTTCACTTCATGGTCAACTGTTTTTTGCTAAGTTTCTAAGTCTTCTTCTAAAACTCTAGTGTCCATGTCACTTGCTCACACACGCTCGACCCTTAATGAGTTCATAAATGGACTTCCTTTATGCAAGATTGAACAAGCATAGCGCAGTACATCAAGACAGTGCCTGCACAATGTTCAACCCATGCTAACATTTAATATGCACTCTCCATTCACAGTATCCCTCACTTTGGTTGCAATTTTACTTTTATTTTGGTGAGTTTTCCCAATTGTTGCTTTTGCGCACCTTTGTTTTCGTAAGTGTCGCTTTAACATTTTTAGTTGTAATTTTTGCTTGTTTTCACTTTAATAAGCATATATTTCATGTTACCTTCACTCTAGCATGTGTCAATTTCAATTTCCTTAGCATTTGCAAGTGTCGTTTTCACATTTTCTTACAAACACAAGTGTCATTTTTAGTTGTTTCCTCTCATGTATGTGTCATACCTTTGCATATCACTAGAGGCAATTATAGCGCACTATCTTGCATTATATTGTCCTACATATCATAAGAATATGACAAGATACATTCTTATAGCTCAACACACTTTTTGGTCACAGTTGACACTTGTGTTGCAATGTGTGTTCTCGGTGTTGTAATCTGGCATTTTAGTTGTCGCAATTAGAAATATGTGTTGCTTTGCTTCTATTTCAAGGTGTTATTGTTTTTCTCAAGTATTTTGAATTTTCATAGCTTGTAACAATGGCATTCATGTCTGTGATCCATGTTTGAGTCTCGTTTGGTTGCATTTCCCTCTCTTACTCTATTTGTCCCACACTTAGGCATTTCGAAGCTCTTCTTAGTCCTCCTACCCAGTGTAAGTTATGAAAGCTTTAATCCTTCACCAAGTGATGAGCATTTTCTATCCATGAGCCTCATCGATTAGATATTTTTCTCCTAGACTTGTGCACTAAGTCTTTCTTAAGGTCATCTCTTATGGTTTCACATTCAAAATATCTCCTCCCTCTCACATTGCATTAAATATCTCTTGGGAAAATTGACTTACCTTCTACTACTTACCTCAATGAACTACATAATCTCTTATTACAAGTAGCCACTGTGGAAGCAAAATGCACTAGCCTTTCCTATATATCATGGTTAAGCACATCACACACTCTTAGTGGGTAGTAATTTCTTCCCTTATGCCTTTTATATGCATTATTCCCTCTCCATGTGGTCTTGGCTCTCCTTCCCAGTGCACAATGCATTGTCAGTGACCAGTCATGTTGCCTTGTCTCTTGCAAGTGTGCACTACGCCCAAGACTTATCCTACCTTTCTTCCTCTGCACACGGTGTAGTCCTAGATCCCCTTATTAGTCACTTTCATGTCAAATTATGCAGTCATTATATTCATGTCCCTTCAACCCTACGCACTGTGTAATCTTAGTCAGCAGGCTCATCTCATTTATCATTGTACTTACCCACTACACTAGATCTTGAAGAAATCCTCCTCATAGTGCAAGGCATGGTAATTATGAAAATTGGTGATTTATTAAGCCATTTTTGAGCTAAATTTCAGCCTCCTCCTCAAGCCCTTCCTTCTCATTCCTTTTGCAGGTGTATCATAAGCAGCTTCTTCCATGAGATAGGTAGAGATAGGATAGTTGATTTCAATATTGATTTTTCCTTATCATGAGTGATATTCATTGGCAAGTTTACTTCCTCAAAAAGGCAAGTTGATTCTCATGGAATATGTCAAGGATGAGATACAAATAAGAACTTGCATATAAGAAGCACAAAGAAGAACCATCATGAAGACATGGAGAGATCATGAACCAAGATAGATTTAATACATTTCATGATTTCTCAAAAGGTCTCGATGTTGATCCTAGACCCTTTGGAGGGTGAAGATAAATAATAAGGAGAGTCTTATCATGAATAAGAAAAATTTAAAGTAGCAAGGAGAATGACTTGGCATTACCACATAGTATTGTAACTCCATGTCATCATTGCCAAGTCATGGTTTGTATGTGTTGAGAAATCTAGGGAAACATAGTTATGGCTACTTATTAATTTGATTTCTCTTTTACTTGACAATTACTTATCATTAATTATTACTTCTTCATCTTTTTTATTATATTTTTCATCGTCAATACAATTTACAAAACTTGAAAGACAGCAAAAGAACACAAGATATAGGCACTTAGCGAAGCAAACGCCTATGATGGGGAAAACCCAATGAAAATCTTCCACTAGTAGATTCAGATCATATTGAGACAACCAAGATCATTTTTACCAAACAACATACCTTCCTCACTCAAATCATGAAGTAAACCATTCTCCTTCTTCTTATGGAATCCTTAGTCTAAGTATTTCATCTTTCACCAACAATTCCTATAATATTTATCATTCCCTTTGTATTCGAGGCAGAATCTAAACTCCACAGATTTCTCCTTCCTTCGCTATAATAACTCCTTCGTTGTGATGATAAAAGACTTTAGTTAGACACCTTCTCTCTACCTTTTCTTCATGTGAATTATAGATCACTTACTTCACCTCTTCAATAGGTTGAATAGTTGTTGTATATATACTCTTATTGTGTGAGGACATGACCCTTTAAGGAGGTAATCCTCATAGTTGCTTGAGGCCGAATTTAAGTTCTTTAGGTTGACTTGATGGTGGGGGAGTTTACATGTATAAAAAAAATGAAATAAATTTCTTTCTTTGACATAATGATCCCAAGAAGGGTCTAGAATACAATGATAATAACAGTGACTCAAGACATAAACCTAGAAGCCTACAATGGAGGCTTTGACATATTGACCAATGACCCAAGCATGAAACACATGCTTTAATAAGTCAATAAAAAAAATATCTTTTCTTTCTTTTAACAAATATAATTATGAAGACTGACACTACTTACATTCTTCAACAGTCCCTCTTAACTAGGGAGGTATTCATATATATATATATATATATATACAGATGAACTAAAAATGATATGATATATGAAGATTCATAGCACACACATTACTACAGATTAGATACTTGACCAGGGTATCTAACTGGGTGGTACTAAGGTGTGTTCCAAGCTTCAACCTTTATAGTTTCCATTAGGCTTCAGCTCTAACACCAACCCATGGATCTAGGTATCATATCTAAGGTTGGCGCTCCACAAGACTAATGATGCCCTCCCCACTTTGGGATCTATACATCATCACAGGTTGGCTAGATGTCCTCCCAAGAATCTTGTCTTCCTAAGATGCTTCATCTATCCTTGTCAACTAAATTAGATATATCCACTAGTCCAAGCATGTTTCAAAATGTTCAAGCTTCTTATAGAGAGATCGAACACAATCACAACCCTAATTAATAATAGAATTTCAATATGTGTGTGTGTGTGTGTGTGTGTTTGTCAGAAACCTTTGGGGTCCTCAATCTTTCTGATGCTTCTTAGGTCATCACAATGTCCAAACTCGATTTTACCAAAGTTTCCTTTTTCAATTTACTCAACAACACCAAACTCATCCTCATCCCTTTATCCAAGTCTTGTTCATTGATCATGAATATCAATCTGAAGTGCTTTAACTATTCTTTTATCTTAATCATCCTTATGATCTTTATATAAAGTTATCAACTAGAGAAGATTAACTTTTTCAACAAAGTCCCTCTCAACTAGGGAAATATACATTTTTCCTTTATCCAAGTTTCTTCTCAACTAGGGAATAAGTTCATCAAAAATTTTATTCTTTTAGCCACATAGACTCTTTTCTTTTGCATCATCATTTGATCAAGAATTTCACTCTATCAAAGTTTCATTCCTTTAGGAACATCATTCTTTCTATGGCTACAAGATCATCTTTAATGTCATCATCATTATTATAGCTCCATCTTTCCATCATGCAAATCATTATTATCAAGTCATCTTTATTTATGAGGTAGATGAACATCTTGAAGATCATGTATCTGGAACTCCTCACAATAAGTACACCCAAGTACAAATATACAGGAGCATGAAGTTAACGTTATCAGAATAGGGTTATCATGTTATTCCAATAAAAAACAATCAAGCTTTAGGTATCAAAACCTAAACCTATTTAGGTTTACAATCAACAAGAGTTACATCTTTTCATAATCTAGATTTCAACAAATTTGCTTGGGGGTTTTGTTAAAAACCTTAGATTCCATCATCGATACATAAAGCCTTAAATATTAGCAACTAAACCAAGTTAGCAAACCAATCATAGCATTTTACATCTAGGGTTTCAATATTAGGCTCTTATAATCTCATGTCAAACTCTACTAGTGTTTGTCATGAACCCTAGATTTCATTAAAAAAATTAAATCATGGATATCAACAATAAAGTTAGCATCCTAGAAATTTATATCTATGGGTTCATTAGTATTTCCTTATATCAATCTCTTAATAGATTTTTTATCATAAACCCTAGATACACACATCAAATTCCAATAATTTGACCAGAATAGGGTTTCAATACTGGAGAAGCTGATGCACCTAGGTTTTCATTCCTAGGATTTTACATTGACTATTTCAAGGGTTTTGTCATAAACCCTAATTCATCAAACCCTAAAATTTTAGTGTTTCATCATTTATCCTAGATGTCATCAACAAACCCTAAAAGTTTTGGGTTCCTTCATAACATTACTAAAATCCTAATCATCAAGAGAGTAGGATATCACTATATGTTCCAGAATTTATCAATAAACCTTAGGTAGACTAGGGTTTCATTATTATTGTCAACATGCCCTAAGCATCAAAAGGTAAGGGTTTTGCAGCGAACCATAATGGTTAGGGTTTCACCAAAATGAACAAATGGTAAGAGATAGTATGACAATGGTAGATTTATCTAGTTATTAATCACCCTAACACGAATCTTTATGACTCAAAACCCTAAACATAAGAAAGTTAGTAATCGAAGGAAAAATTCAAAATGATTGCATCTTTGAATCAAGAATAACTACTACAAATCCTGTACTTTTATAAATACCTTGAGTTTCCTCTTTTACAAACCTTGAATGGCTCCCTCTTCATTATAACAACATCTTCATGGCCCATTTTTATGTGATTCAACTTGTGCCCTGGGAGCTAACCTGATTTAACAAGTCACCATTCTTAATATATATACCTGCAATAATTATTTACAAGCATATCCAAAATATATGAGTAGAATAGTGTAATTATTATATAATTTTTCCATTACATTTTGAGGATTGAATTTCAAGGGATTTTGAATACAAACCTTAAATATATCTAAGGGAATTATATCAAAATTTAGATATCATTCAATTATATATATATATATATATACACTCCCATATATTAACAAGTCGTATCACAATGAAAATTTGCAAGAACTAAAATCTCAAACACTTTAATGAAAATCTCAGAATTACATACCTCTGTCTTTGATGATGAAGGATTGATGTTCCATAGAGCTTGTTTCTTATTGAAAACATATTTTTATATATTTGAGATATAAAGAATAGAGATAATACTTAGCTAATTTTCATGAGATCTTCAATGATTCTTCCATAGGCTGGTGCAAGTTAGATTGAAGAAATTCTTCTTCCAGATGTATACAAAGATGCCCAGCTTGCTTAAAGAGTTCTATATTTGAGATTCATTTTGATTTATTATTATAATATTGTGAAGGCTCATCTTTCCCTTGTGCAAAGGTCTCCTTTCAGTGTTGACTATAGTCCTTATAATGATAGTAGCTTCTAATAAGTGAGGAACATTCCAATATTGTAATTTGGTCACAATCACAGAATTCAAGGATTCAACTTTCTTCTTATGTTACTCATAAGATTCAGCTTCTTTGAGTATAGTGACACGCATTCCAAAATCTTTAAATTATTGTTCTTAGATCTTTTATGTAGAATTATGCACAACACCTCACAGAAGTCTCGTCTCCTTCTTCTAGGTTGTTGTAGTTTCAATTTTTTACCTTTATAAAACTTCTAAACAGATCGGTTCTCACTAATCATCAAGTGAAATTTTTTTAGTTTCTTCTTGTCCACAATGACATGCTCCTTTTCATCCACAAACATTTACAATTTTTTTGACTTTTTTGGATCTCTCAGATGATACAATATTCATATTTTTTTATAGTGATTTCACACCTTCATACTTGAGCATAAAACTGTGATTTTTCTTTCAAGTATTTCAACTTTTTCTAGGATAGTAATCTAGCCTCTCAGACTCTAAGAATGATCGTAATTAACTTTTTAAATTATTTTCCTCTCCTTGCTCAGGGTCGTGGCCTAGTCACTATGGTATTAGCTCACAAATATGCCCAGAAATTTGTTCTTTTTTCCTTTAGTAGCTTGGTCCTAGTTAATTGATTTTTCTCCCCTTTCTTGAAGCCTTCTATCACTATAGTGACCTTGTAACTACTCATATGCCAATGAACCAAGTTCTGATACCACATTGAGAAATCTAGGGCAACATAGTTCGGGCTTCTTATTAATTATATTTCTCTTTTACTTAAAAAATTCTTGTGATTAATTACTTCTTCTTCTTTGTTATCACATTTTTCATCATCAAGTCAATTTCCAAATCTTCGAAGACAACAATAGAACACAATATGTCAGTACTCAACAAGGGAAAAGCCCTTATGAAGGGGAAGATCCAACCAAACTCTTCTACTAGTAGATTCAGCCTAAATTGAGACAACCAAGACCCTTTTGACCAGACAAAAGACCTTCCTCACTCTAGAACATCAAGTAATACCTTCTCCTTCTTATGTAGTCCTTGGTCTAAGTATTCCATCATGCACCTTTTGTTCCTACAATATTTATCATTCCCGTTGTATTTGAGGCAAAATATAGACTCCATAGGTCTCTCCTTTCTTCACTATAATAACTCATTCATTGTGATGATAAAAGACTTCAGTTAGATTCATTTTATCTACCTTTTCTTCATCCCAATTATAGATCACTTATTTCACCTCTTCAATAGGTTGAATAGTTCTTGTATATATATACTCTTATTGTGTGAGGATGTGACCCTTTAAGGAGGAAGACTTTCAACTGCTTGAGGCTGACATTAAGTGTTTGAGGGTGACGTGATGACGAAGGTGTTAATATTCTAAAATACATGAAATAAATTTCTTTCTTTGACATAATGATCCCAAGAAGGGTGTAGAATATAATGATAATGACAATGACTCAAAACATAAACCTAGAATCTTACAATGGATGCTTTGACCTATTAGCATGAAACCCATGCTTTAATATGTCAATAAAAAAAAAAAAAGTTTCTTTTAACAAACATAATTATAAAGACCAACACTAGTTACATTCTTCAACAGTACAAGTGTCATCACAATGTCATATGTTTCCATGTGTCATGTCACATTACTTATGGAATGTAATGATGTAATTATCAAAAGTAAAAGGAAAAATGTAATGTATTGAAGTCTAAGAGTCACATGTGGAATATGAAAAATCACATATGGACAAATGAGTCAAATAGAAGTTCAAAAGTCATTTAGAAGTCCAAGAGTCATGAGGGAAGTTCAAGAGCCATAAGGATATGGAAGGTAATTCCTCTTATTATAAGAGAAACCTCATAACTCAAGCAAAAGGATTTTTGGCTTCTTCAGCTTGGCGTAGGAGAGAATACTATTCCTTAGAAGAAAAAAGTGCCTTAATGCTCCACTATTGGAGCTAGTGTATCACCATTGCAATTGGGTACATGGATATTTCACCTAAAAATTAGAAGCTCATTGAGCCAACACATTTTCATGCATTGTCGCAAATATTATAATATTATTCTTTGGATATTTGTAGTATATGTTATGTTCATAAGTACTAAAGAAACTGAATTTTATTATTATTATTAATATTTTGCACAATCTTCTTATTATTCATATCAAAAAGTAATTAAATTGTTTATTTTTTATTGCTTTTTGTTCTTAAGTATTGAAATTGAAATATTTTATTGTGGTTTACATATATATTTTTTAGCAAGGAAACAAAGTGTAATTTCATTCATCAAGATAATGTTAAAATTACATTTTGTAGAGGCACACTCTAGGTGCTTTTGTGAGAAGAAAGATATATTAGATTTGTGATCCACATCAAAGTTTTATTGTTTGTTCATAAAAATACATTCTGATAAAGGGAGGGAATAAAATAGCACTTTAATTTATTAATTGAATTTCCAAAGTCTACTTTTTGTACCCTGATGCATGTTTGCTATTTATATCTAATGACAAATCTTGTTTTTCATCCTTGTCCCGAGGATAAAACACAATAGATGATGAGGATAAACTACAATAGATGATTAAAACATTGGTTGAAAAACCAAGATATGATTATTTTTTCCAAAATACATTATAGAGTACAGAAAACTGAAATCCTTGAAAGTGATTGCAGG
>APFE030055422.1:0-15316 GCA_000404065.3 Pinus taeda | reverse complement strand
CTCACTCTCAATTGGAGACCTATTGGACCTATATCCCAAACTTGCCTCTGCAAAATTGACCCAACTATTCTAAACATTCATCAGAGAAGAGAAACACATCCCTAAGGACTCCCCCCCCCATATGTAGCTGCTATCTTTTCCCCATGGGGCTAGAATATTGTAGCCATGATATCCTATATTTTGGGGTACACCACTAGTGAATACATTGATGAGTTAATTCTTGCCTTCATGTCCATCTACACTCCAGGACAGCCTCCTGCTGTCATTTATGACTATGCCCATTTTATAGCTAATAGGATGCATGAGAAATTCCTTAGAATGAATAATGAAAGATTTTTCAAGTATTCCTCAATCTTATATCACCAACCTGATAAGTTCCCATTCACCCTTCAGAAGTTAGACACCAAAGGTCAGCCCAGATCAATCATTTTTTGGACCCCATTGATCCACCAATGCCAATCTCCATACTCTTACTCTGATTTCATTGATTTATTTGTACATCCAATCATGGCAATGTTGATTGGGAGCTCTCCTCCTAAAATCAGTCTAGAAATAAAAAGAGTCCTTCAATTGTTTAAACAGATCAAAGTGGTTGACTGGTACCTTTACTAGAACCATACAGAAATCAGGATATATGGTTGCATGCTTGCACCATATAAGTTTCTAAGATACCTCCACATGAGGTTGTTTTCCCTATAATATTATAGACAAATCATCAATGCAGATGAAGTCAAATTTTTCAATGCTAAGAAGAAGGCTTATTTCAAAATAAAATACCAACTAGGCCCCTTCATATGCAACTCTAGGGAGGCTGACAAAGAAGCAGATTTTATATTACAGAGAATGAAGTTCCAAAGAAGTTTTGTTTGGAGATATGATGCTTTCGAATTCATCACAAAGAAGAGACAAAAGGTCAAGCTAGGATCTTTCATTCACCATCCCATACCTGAAATAGAAGCATATGCAAATCAAATATAATGGGTGGAAGGTACCCTAGTAGTTCAAGACATCACCAGAGTAGATGTAGAGAATGCTCTAATTGATTTAGAAAAGTAGCTTGATGACAGCTCTTTTCTGCAGGTACCAAAAGAACTAGAGAGAACCATGAGTACCCCTCCAATCATGCAGACTCCTCAAAATGAGGAGAAGATCCCAAAAAGAAATAGAGAAGGGGCTTCCACTTCAGGATGGCCACCTCCAATTTGCAGCAGGAATCAAACAAGAGGAAAAGGCTAAATCCAACCTATAAGTAGGAATATACTGAAGACTCAACTGAGGTCACAAATATAGAATCAGAAAGAAGTAGGCCTACCACTCCCTCTGGAGGCATGCAAGAGCCTTCCACATCACATACTCAGATGTTGGAAAGGCAGCGCAGTGTTGAAGTGTCTTCCTTTAGAATTCCCGCTCACAAAGATCAAGATACCAAGGAAAGATACAAGGAAATCAAAGCCAGAAATGAGAGGCTCAAGGCCCAAACATATGCACAATACTTAAAGTTGGCTCCCACTGATCAAACAAGGCTAATGTTAGTCTTTGACATTAAAGAGGGAAAGCTACAGATGACTTTCGTTAAACCCACAGCTTAGCGGCCCAAGACAGCATCAGATTTCAAAAGGGTAGATTTTGAAGTGCTGGCAAGGGATATTCATCCCATAGACCAGATTGAACTACACAAACAGGCTTGAGAGATTGAATACTCCACCCTGACAGGTAAAGCCATAGCAGCCCATTAGTTACAGAACTCTCTGAACAACATCTCAGCACAATTTCAGTTAGAGAAGGCCTCCTCACAGGCCAAGGATACAAGGATCAAGTCCTTAGAGGACTTAGTGATTGAATTGGGACACGATCCCAAGGATATAAAAGCTACAGAGCAACTTATTAAGAAGAAAAACGATGATATAGTTGCATTGAAGAAACAGCTAAAAATACCTCAGCTGCAGCATCCACAAACATTGGAAGTCATAGAAGCCGAGCAGGGGCATGAAGAACTCATAGACTTGGTCTTAAAATGAAACAATCATCTAAAAGAGACTAAAAAGGAATTGGATGCTTTGATCCAATTAAAACAAGAAGATGTGGCCACTTCTTCAACAAATTTTATCCCTACAGTCTCCACAGTAGTGCCATCCACACTAGCAGCATCTTTGGCACCTACAGCTCCACTTGCAATAGCCTTGCCAGCAACAATAGAGTCTACATCAGCAGCATGTGCATCAGGAGAGAAAGCAGTAGAACTAGTCAAAGCCATGGAAGAGAAGTCTATCCAAGTTACTGAAATGAACAGGTTAAGAGAAAAGGTTGCAAATTTGGAAACAGATTGCAAACTTGCCCAACTAAAAGTAGAAAGAAGAAGCAAAAAAAGCCCAAAGAATGAGTGAAAGTATCAAAGTCTTAGAGAAAGACTTAACACTGGAGAAACCACTTGGGCAAACCAAGGAAATGTTCTGGGCCAATATCATTGACTCTGCCAATGATATTTGACCATCAATCTAGGTTATTTTTCAACAAACATAGTTAGTAAAGATAGCTACAGAAGCTATCCAGAAAGTGAAAGAGGAGTTGGGAGATAAGCCAGAGGATGCAAATAGACTTATCCACTTCCTCAACAGCAAGAATAGGTATGAGCTCCATGAGCTAAATATAGAAGATAAGACTGGACCATTTTAATAAGGAAGCTCCTTTCCAAAAGGAACCATATGCTTACTTTGGAAGAAAAGTGCCACAATATGCAGGTATCCATTGATAGGTTCATGGCTAAATTCTAGATTTTAAGGGAGAAAGGTCTGCCCAGTCCTATTGTAATATTCCTAATTAGCCATGGCTAATTGGAATATTCGATTTTGCTCAATTTTTCTTTCTATAGTTATTTATAGATAAAAAGGTGAGGAAAAGGGGACATAACTCACTTTTAGAATAAATTCACTCCCTAGTAGCACAACATTGTGACTTAAAAGGGAGCCAAGGGGGCCAAAGGACCACGCAGAGATGGGGCCCACGCAGACACTTGGAGGGACTGCGCAGATGGAAAGGAACACATGGCAAGAGAGGGATTACATTGGAGGAGGTGGACCTTGGGATTGAGAGAGGCCAATGCTATAAAGGAGAGAGGAGCCTCCTCATTTTGTCATTCAATTATGTGCATTTGAGCTAGTCACTTCGACTTGGCGCACGCTGGCTGTTTAGCCTATCTACAGCATTGTTTAGTGCACTGAGTGTCTCCGTTCGGAGATCTCACCCTTAGCCCTAGGGGACTTCGAGTGTCTACTTAGGAAAGGTAGCTTTCAATAGTATTTTGCAGTAGGATTGATCTTTTGCATTGTGGAGGAGCTAAGCATTTGAGGACTGTGCGGTCTTGAGAGAGGGACACAGTTCTTTTGATGTGAGTTCCAGATTGGGGGTTTTGTGGAGGATTTGAGCTGGGAGATTGAGCAAGGAATTAGCTCTTACATATTGGAGGATTTTGGCAAAGTTTAGGGCTGATTTTTGGTGGATTCTATTCAGTGGCAGCGCAGAGCCTTGAGGGACAGCGTAGATCCCCAAGGGGGTGATTTTTGGGGGTCGGCTATTTCAGAAAAGCTTTCTGGGTTTTTCTGGGTTTCTTGAGCAGAGTCGGATTCCAGAGTTTCATCATTTTCTGAATAGGGGAAAAGCCCCAAATCCTCATTTGATTTCTAGTAGTAGCAGTAGCACGACAATTCTCCAGCAACTTGGATGTAGTTTAGAGATAGGCCATTCCTTTGTTATTCAGAGTGTATTTCTTCACTTGCCTTGTGCAAGTCAAGGTGTCATCTTTCTGATCGCCTCCTGTACTCATTCCATTACTCAGTATAATAAAATTGCTTAGTGTTTCTCTCTACATTTCTTGAGTATCTTCTTATATTTCATGTTTACATTATTATATGTTTCACCACTGTTATTTTTATCAGTTTGAGCTTCCCGGTTACTATATCACTTGGACGTTTTTGGTTGGAGCTTGCTTGGATTTGAGGGATATCCCGGAAATGAGATATTATAGTGGTATCAGAGCATAGATCTGGCTCTGCCTGTGGAGCTAGTAATCTATGACACCGAGGGAAAAGCCCTACATCTGTTACATAGGTAGGAGATACAGAGACACTGGGTGTAGGTTGGAGAACACCTATGGAGAGGGAGAGTGTGTTCCAGTGGTGGACGTAGAACAGGAGGAGCCTATGGTGGACATAGAACAGAAGGAGCCTGTGGTGGACGCAGAGCAGGAGGATCCGATGGAAGATGAGGACGGGAAGAAATTTGCGGACATGCTCCTCAAATAAATGCAGCATCTGTCGAGGTAGATCGAGGTGATGGGACAGAGATTCATGGTAGTAGAGGCTAGACAGCATGAGAACCCATAGGTTTTCCAGGTTGGTGAGGGATTGGGTACATCCCACCATTTTCCAGAACAAGGTGCCACTCAGCATGACACTACTCAGCAAATGGCCTCACATGCCCCTACATGCTCTACCATGCCAACTTCCCTAGGATCAGCCATGGGGGTTGGAGCCCAGGAGGAGGCAGAGCCCGGTCATATAACGATTATTTTGCAGAGTACCAGGCATATGGGCAGGAGTTCAGGGATGCTCTCTCATTCAGAGACTTTGTTCAGCTCCAGCGGGATAGTAGACCCCGTGACCATCACAGAGGACATCGACATTATCACGATGGAGACACCCACCACACAGCTTATGGATTTCACTTGCCTACGTTTGATGGTTCATTAAACAGTTCGGCAAGCTCTTGGGTGGAGAAGCTAGACATCTATTTCCATCTTAACCAAATGTCAGAGGCAGAAGCCATCAAGATGGTGACATTACATTTGGATGGTGAGGCCCAGGATTGGTGGTTCCATGGGATGGTTACACTCGGACACTCCACAGTGACGACATATGCCAAGTTCACCCGGAGATTGATGGAGAGATTTGACTGGAGGGATCCAAAACGGAACTTTGTTGAGATGACAAGGCTCAAATAGATAGGGAGCCCAAAGACCTACATTGCAGACTTCTTGAGGATTTCGGTGATGGTGCCAGATCTATCCATGGTACGGAGGATCTACATGTTTGTTGACGGGTTAGCAGAGCCACTTCGGGGTCTAGTTATGTCTATTAGACCAGCCACACTCCAGGATGCTATCAGCAGGACCCAGGACTTACAAGATGCCTTACTCAGGACCCGAACACCTTACCCCAAGAGACAGGCTTTCCTGCCTAAGGGGAAGGATGTGAGGATTCCGTCTCCAAAGGGGAATCCAGGATGGGCACAGATTGATGATGATGCTAGGAAAGAGTTGAAGAAGAAGCGGTTGTGATTTACCTGTCAGGAGTCATGGGCACCAAGACATAGATGTGCTGCTGGCAAAGCACATTTTATTGAGGTCTTCTTCGAGAGTAGTGGGGAAGAGGATGAGGAGGATGATGTGGAGGTAGGAGATAGTCATGTCGTGCAGGGTCCCTTGCCACCCCACCACCAGCAGCATGTGATGCAGCTTTTGCACCTACTAGAGGAGCCCTTGCAGCATTGCGAGGAGTTCCCAAATATTTGACGCTGCACATACGGGGGATAGTATGTGGCCAGCGAGTATCAGTTTTGGTTGACAGTGGGGCAACCCACAACTTCATCGATGCACAGATGGTTGAGAAAAGAGGTATACAGATAGAGAGCTTCAACGGATTTTCATTCTTGGTCCCAGGAGATCAGACCATGATGTGTGCTCGTTATGTTCCAGAGTTATCAGTGACGATGGGCACCTACACATTGACTGACCACTTTTTCGTGGTCAATATTCCACACACCAATGTAGAACTAGGTGTTCAGTGGCTTATCACTCTAGGGAAGGTCACGGCAGATTGGAAGGCCCTAGAGATGGAGTGGGATGATGAGAAGATACGAGGACATCACACATATCTGCCTCAGACTGTTTCGGCTCATCGGATGGAGGCAGTCTTCTAGAAGGGAGACATAGAGTGGGCAGTGGAGCTGCGTGCATCAAAGGTAGGGACTACAGGGAAGATAGTGCACCCGACGATACATTCCATCCTTAACCCGTATGCCACAGTATTTTGGGAGATTCCACCAAGACAGCCACCGGACCAGGGATTTGAGCATACCATTGAACTTGAGCAATGCATACACGCAATGATTACTACCCCTGTTGGAGAGGTAAATCCACTCTACGGATAGAGGCGATCCCTACTAGCCCAGAACGAGTCTAGCAACAATCAATCAATGCTACTATGCAAGCTCCTAGTTGCAATTAAAAAGTGGGCAATGAACACCTACTTGGATTCCAGCGCTATTGTTTGATGAAGAGATGCCGCTCTCGCTCCTTTGCTTTGGTCGGTCACGATCCTCCACTATCCTCGTGGATGGACACCTGCACATGCAAAGAGAAAACAAACACAAGCGTGAAATCTAATAAAAGCAACTATACATTAGTCATAAAGGATATAATTCACATTAACCATTACAAGATAAATGATAATGGAACCATAATAGTAGTCATCTATCTTTTATTAATCAAAAATAGAGAAAGGTACAACCAACGTTCTAACGTTGAGTCCTTCTCAAGAGGGTCCAGCCAGCAAGTCTCATAAGCATTCACCCTTGGAGGTAGATCTCCCAAGACAAACAACTCTCTCTCTCACACAAGACAACAAGACTTCACAACCTTCCTTAAGCTCTATAGCAATCCACACTTATCACACCAACTTCCTATTAGGAGCAGCACTAAAAAACACTATGAATTCCACTCTGTCAAAAACTATTTCCAAAAACTAGCTGCTCATGGCAATGGTAGAGGCTTATATAGGAGAAGGAGTCTCCATGAATGGTGGAAGGATAAGCTTATCTCCAAGAAAGGTGGCTCATATGACGAACAGACATGCCATAGAAAGGAGGGTGACATTCACAAGGCCAACAACCAGGTCTGGAGTCATCTGGAAGGCTGGCTGTTAGAACAAACGCGCCCAAACAGGATCAGCGCGGGTGTATAACTGGACTGGAGTGCTGACGTCGCATCTTGATAACGGAGGAGACTATGTCAGCGCGAATTAATACAAACATAGGATGCGTTGTCTATGAAATTCGACCAGCGTGGAAAACCCGTGTGCTTCCACGCTGGCAGCGCATCAGTTGCACTAGCAGCCGCCAGTCAGCGCGGTTATTTCAATAACAGTCGTGATGATGAAATAAACTTTGGCAAAGAGGGTCATTTGGCCAATTTAGAGAGCATGAGCATGATGTATTTGATTTCATGACACAGTAGGGAGACTGACAGGGAGACAGTGACAAATTACTATGTAACAGATGCCCCCTAAAGCATGAAGCCCGAGAGAGTGGGAGGGGTGAAATGCTTTACAAAATTGCTGAACCGGAACACCACCAGGAAGAACCTGCACGTAGATACAACTGATATCTCGATTACATGTAGTCTCGGCATGGGCAAAGCCATCCAAAAGACATATGAAGAAGGTCTGTGGTATGGACGCAGCCACCCAACGGAAGAGACCATGATGATAAAAGGTATGGTCGCAGCCATCCTAAAAGACTCAGGTATGGACTCAGCCATCCATCAACGAATCATGTAATAATGATCCACAAAATCGCAACCTGGTTCGCAACAGACTAGAACCAGGGTCTTGCGCTCCATCCAAATCCGAACGAAGTACAAGTCCAAGCATGTGAATACAGGAGTCGAGGTCGAACATGCTTGAACATTGTCTGATTACCAGCCAATGATGAAAGCTGTTAACGGACGCGAGAGGTGCCACCAATAATGACGATGGTCCTCAAGGTACTATAGGTACAATCCACAACGTGTGAATGAGTGAGCCGGTGTCGAACACCCGTAGAGTCATCCGATCGGAGGCCAATGATGAAAACCTCGCGTCGAACACGGAGAACCTGCCATTGAGTCATGCAGGCTCCAAGGTACCTGAAGGGAGTCTCTAGGTCACTTTCCTAGATAATGAGCTGAAGTCGACATGAAGTGATCTTCATCGAAGGTGGGCCATAATGTTTCCCACATCATCGACACGAGACGGAAAGAGACAATATGTTTTGTGTGAAATATCAGAGGGAGGTTATACTTGCATAGGCCAACTTTTCTTGAACATATCGGCGGCACAATGACAGATTTGGTAGTATTTGAGGTCAAATGATCAGGGGTCGTAATGACAAAACAATGAGCAGATGAATGGTCAAATAGGATAACCCAAACCCATGGAGGCAAATGCGAAACGAGATGAGATGTCCCCACCCAGAGACGAATGCAAATAGTGCCATGTTCAAGAGCGACATACTGCCGATGACAACGATTATGATTCCTTTATTTCCCCCACCATTTCTGGCGAGTACCCAAGTTATTTTTCAATGACAAGCTTGACGGGGATAGCATATGCTTGAGGAGCGTCATTTCGACGGAGTCCGATGTCATTAAGTTTTAACGAGTCTGACAAAGGAGGAACTCGGCGTCTTTTCCTGTTTAGAGAGTCTGAAAAGACAGCGGAAAAGAAAACTCCAGGGGGGTGCTTTTTCGTAAAGTGGTGTCTCTCGAGCCCGAAAAAGTATAAAACGATGCTCGAAAGAACTGCCCGATCATTACGACTGAGGAGTACTTTTCGTAATTAGTGACTTCGACCCGAAAAAGTAAAAAAGTGGTCAAAAGTACGTCGTTTCAGAGCCAATAACAAATGCGAAACGACAAACACCCGGCGATCTTTGTTAATTTAAACGGTCGAAAAAAGAGCTTTAAAAATGACCGCCTCTCGTTCCTTTTAACGAGCTGAAAGGAGGCTCGGCTATCTTTTCTTGTTTTATGTCGGAAAAGAGCTCAAAGACGACATTTTTTTGGGACCAAGTGTATATAGATCCATCGTGACTTCGCCGGTTCCGAGGACCTGCACAAGAAAACCACCCGCGTAAACCCGTTCGATATGTCGAAAAACATAGTAAAACATGCATCAAGGCATAACATAGTGACATCAGGACTAAATTCATGATAAAAGATGACAAAAACCCACTCTATAAAGCCAATTAAGAACTTTTTACCATAAATAGGGGGGGGGTAAAAATCATTTTTTACCATTTTACCATTTTGAGCCTTGGAGAACGTTGTGGAGCTACAAAGTTGACGAAGCGAATTCCTCATCGTGCGGACATCATCCTTCCGACAGCTGATTCCAGGTAGGTTCCTCTTTCCTTGTGCTTTATTTTAAGCCTATTTTTGAGCATTTTCACCGTGGGATTTGGCTGTTGGGCCAAATTCTTTGAGCGTTCGTGCGCTCTCGGTCAGCGCGGATTCGCCCATCGGGCCCGCGCTGATCGATTTAATTAACACACACCACTTTCCGGGTCAGCGTGGAAAACCTGTGTGCTTCTGCACTGACCCAGAGAAAATACAAAGGGCCGCCATTATCAGCGCGGCTGTTTTAAAAACAGTCGCACTGGCGCCGCGAAACTCCATTTTTAAGATTTTGAACGGATAATTTTTAATGATGGGCAGCCTAAAACTTTTTGGTGATCATGCAGGACACAATGGCCTTTGTGTGGCAAGAGAGGGCCCACGACAATGAAGATATTGCCGCTTTTGCCGATGGCGGATGCCGAAATGCAATGCGGGCATGCGGTTTGCTAAAATTCTTTCTCACTCCACGCTTGAGGGCACAACCAGACCTCCTAGAGCTCTTGATCAGAGCTTGGAACCCAGTGGATGGGAAATTCACGATCCGAGGCTGTGACATCGAGTTCGATTCCACGAACATTTATTTTTTGACTGGATTGTCACGCCGGGGTGTGATGCCGATCCTGGAGGGGCAACGACCCAACGGCAAGACGCTCGACCAGCTCATGGCTCGAGTGTGTCCACAGGCGCACAAAACACAGAGTGGGAAGGTAAGCATTCCATCAGTGGGTGCCGGTGACATGGTCCTTCGTACCATACTCTTTTTGGTGATGCGGGCAGCAAGCAGTCTGGCCAATCATGAGGCCTCAAAGGCCAACCTATTGCTAGCTCTCGAGTGTCTACAGCCCACAGTTTTCAACTGGGAAGCAGCTGTTACGACTAGTATGAAGAGACAATTGAGCAACTGTCGACGTGGAGAGTCGAAGCAGTTTGGCTATGGATCGCTCTTACTTCCGCTTATGTTTGAGCGGGTGCCGGCCCTTCAGCTGCAGACCATGGTGGTGGATCCGCCTAACAGTCCACGGGAGACGAGGGCCACTCGATGGGCCCGGGTCATGCCACATGGAGGTGGCAGCCGCTCAGTGTCGTGGGGTGTTTTCTTTCGAGAGTGGCTAGATCGCCAGGTTATCTTCGTCGAGGACTGGCCATATGCCGGTATCGACTTCCACGGTGATCCCGACTTGCCACTGCCTGCGGGAGAGCAGTGGGATGATGGAGGTAAAACACTTGATCTTCTTTTTGATTTTTTATCTTTTGTAATGTTTTTTGAATTTTTTCATGTACATGTCTTAATAAACGCTATGATGCGCAGATGTGGGACCTACGAGACCCCTTGGCCTGGCTCCGGAGGCACGGAGAGAGGGGAAAGGCGCTGCGATCTTGGCCTTAGCTCCTCCAGCAGGCGACATGACGGAGACTGTGGTACACAACCTTGAGGGCTTACTGGCAGGAGTCCCAGATTACCAGGGGATCGAGGAGGTCCCCATAGCTGCACAGATCCATACAGTGGGTGTGGAACCCAGGATGCATCGCCTTTTGAGGCGGGTGGCACGAGCGGTGGCATGCTACAGAGAGCATAACCTACCGTAGTAGACACCTAGGTTTTATTTTCCACTGATGTTTTTGAGAGACATATGTCTCAGATGTACTGAGGACATCAGCTCTACTTTAGACATGTACACTTATTTTTTGAGCGCCTTAGTGCGCCGCACGATATATATGTATATACCGATTTTGGATGGATCTTTTACATGTGATGATGTTTTGATATGCTATGCAAATGTCTAATACAAATGTGATCTAATGTATCTACTGCATAACAAACGACCCAATGGAATGTATTCACACACAGGCATATATTTTATTTTTACGAAAGCTTGAAAACACACATGAGAATCACGTATGCAAAATATGCTTTATGAGAAATGAAACGGGCATGCCCCCCAGCATTCTGTCTCAATTCGAGGTACATGCCCCCCAAGCTTCAGTCCATTGAAAATGGGTTGAAGGTTGACATAATAGATATGCGCTCGAAATGCATGAGCTCGCGTTTCATTGTTTTAACGAGGTTGACATAGGTAAAGAACTATCCTCGGATACGAGCCGTTTCATTATTTTAACGAGGTTGATACATTAGCAAAACTATCCTCGAGACTCCATGTTTCATTTTTTAGGGAGCTTGACAGAGGGAAATGAACTATGCTCCGCCCGAACTTCATCATAATGAACAGGAAGTCGGGACCCAATGCCCCCAAGACACTATGCACGATGGCGGCATTGCTGGATATAGGCACGAGAGAGGGGGCCACGTAGTTGATCTGGGGGAGACAGATGCAACTGGTGGATGAGAACCAAGAGGGAAGGACAATGGTGCCGGAGGGGCTTGTGGACGAACGAATGATAATTGATCCATTGTCACCATTCTTCCATCGTGTGGAAAGCAAACCACACGGAAAAGTGAAGAAACAAGGGCTCCCATGGCATACACATAGTCACGACCAAGGAGAAGACTGAAGTCTAAAGACCCTTGGGTAACCGAGACGTCTATATAGACAGTCTTGCCTCCGAAAGTGATAGGGAACTTTGGAAGGATCCCTAATGGTTGACTCGTTCCTCCGTCAAAAGCGGTGAGATTCGGTGCGACAGGTACAAGCGATGGAGAACCCAAAGCCTGCCAAGTAGTAACGGGCATAAGACTAACCGATGCACCTTCATCTAACACAGTGCCAGGCAGTGCCATATGGGAAGCATAGGCGGTGACCTAGAAAGGCACATGGGATGGAAGAGGAGGGGTAGTTAAACAACTCCAATCGAAGGAAACGACCGAACTACTTGGTGGGGGAACCATATGGTTGCCCCCCTGCTCGGAAGGAACCGAATCAGAATTCTCCGGAGAGGCTGGGATGGGAAAACCATTATCAAGCTCCGGAGAATTCGATGAGACGAGAAGAACATGGGAATTTTGCGCTCCCGAAACAGAGTGGTCGAGAGGAGGTGAACTCCAGTCGACTCTCTTTCCGACCAATGGTTGGTCTGGAACAGGCTGGGCACAGCCAGGTTCGAGAAGAGGGGCCTGGACAAGAGAAGAATGTGAACCAATCTCATTGTCGGGAGGCAAATGATCTGCAGCTGCAGAAATATGTTGATATCCAACGGGGAGTTGGGGTGAGGGAGCTGGGAGACTTTCCAAATAAGTGGAGGCTTTATCCATGAGTGGACAAAGGTGAAGGGGATGATTGCCTTCACAAAGTCTACAGGGGATTCGAATCTTCCCTTTTCCCTTGCCATTCCCAACTGATGAAGTAGCATCGCCGTGAGCCTCAGAGGACGATGAGGGGTGGGCCGGATTGCGAGACCATATTTCTAGTACCCTGGGAATGCCAGGACAATCGCGAAGAAGATGGTCCTCCTTGCATAATCGACAAGGAAACTTAACCTTCCGCGAGGGAGTGGAAGGGGGCCCGATTTCAGGTGTACTCGAGGGAGCAATAGTTATACTTGTAGCCTCTCCCTTAGGAGACTTCTTCTTCTTCTTCTTAGCCACCTGGTTATTCGAATCGAGACTTTCACCAGGCGAAGTACAAGAAGAAGACGTAGAAGTAGGTGTCGAAGGGGAGAGGTCCACCTTAGGTTCAACATGATGTTGTTTAGGTGGAGGGACTGATGGAGTATCAGCCGACACGGTAGGGACCAAAGAGGTTGAAAACAACCATACAGGCAACTCGACAGTTAACCCCGGAAGGGATAACGTCACCATATAAGGAGCACCAACATTCCCAAGGGGAGGGAAAGGACTAGGATTCCCGTCAAGAGGGTAACTTGGGTTGGTGAACCCTGGAAAAGTTGCCATAGCTAAAAGAAACCTACTCAAGCTAACGTACACAAGATCTAACCAGGTAATGTTATCGCGGCCGAATAAATTTTTAAGACATAGGAACTGAACTTGACCTTTTCATGTTTTGAGAGTCGAGAAAAGGACGAAAAGATGACTCTAGTCTCCTTCAAATATTTAATGAGCACGAAGTGACAAGACGCTCACTTACACCTTTTCTTTTAGGGAGTCCGAAAAGGATCAAAAATGACTGCTTTGGAGATTCTAAGCAAAGGGTTTACCAAGCAATCTGTAAAACTGCTTATACACCTTGGCAATCGTATGAGAACCAAGGACTTTCCGTACTGCAGTCAATCTTCCCGAATGCTGTGTTCGGTGCGTTATGGCTCACAAGGTGGCAGACTCAGCTTCCTATGGATCAAGGATGATAACCTAGTGGAGTCTCCCCTATATACGGGACGGTACGTGGGAGCTCAAATCCGTGCTAGACCACTATCGAGTCACAGGAGGAGGAATCACCCAACCGTAGTGTGAAACAACAGTGACTAGGTTTAACGACGCCGGAGCACGTCTCTAGCCTAGACCTCTAGATATTTGCGTTAAGTTCCAATGCGTTTTTAGGTAAATTCGGTTTATTTTACGGTTGATCTTGAATTAAGTTTTGGTTTCAGGTCCTACCGTATGATCTCTCAGAATTACTTAGATGCAAACTAGATGCCAAAGAACATCATTTCATTCGATGAATTCTAACTATGAGAAGGTTAGAAATTTTTTAAACAAAATGAACACAAACAATCAAACAATCTAATGCAACTAATGGCGAGGAAACGAAACTTTTCTTTTGAAAACACAAATCAACGAAATGTTCTTTTACTTTTAACTATCGAATGCAAAAGATATTAGTTTGATTTTCCTTTCAATGGAACAAAGCACTTAAAATGATTTTGAGAGACAGCTACACCAAGCAAAATGAATAAAATCACTCAGTGCAAACACAAGAAAGTTCCCAAGACACTAAAAACCAGTTTTCCAAATCAAAGGAAAAACCAAGGCTTGTTTGAGCTATGTAATCTAAGCTCAGCAAGACAAAAAGGAATTCAAACAAGGAGGAAGCAAATCGCTTGGAACACAACCAAAACACTTCCAACAATCACTGAGCAAGTGTAAAAAGCAAATCTAAATTCGGCTGGTAAAACAAGAAAACAAGATCCCACGGAAGGCTTTACACACACACGGCCACTAGATGCCCTAGGGCTTGAGTGAGAAATCAATAGAGAAAAGCAAACACCCGGAGGATGGGAGTTCAAAACCAGTCAAACAACGATTCAACACACTCCAACAACTGTAAAATTTAAGGCAAAATGCAAACCAAGCAGCGAAAGCGAAAAAGGAAGGCTTTGCAAAACCAAAAAACAAGTAATAAACGAACCCTTGCGGAACAAGACTTCGCGAGCAAGTATGTCACAGTTCAGACAAAATAAAACAAGTCATAAACCAAGTGGAAAGAGCAGGGGATAGTCAAACCAACAGGTTCAGGAGGCAAATTTGGACAAAAATCAATTCTATAGGATCAGCGCGGGTGACCCTCAGCAACAAAGCGCTGACCAGACAACACGCGTAGCAACTTTGCGCTGTCAGCACGGAAGGACACAGATTAAGGGCGCTAGCTTGAAAACAAGGTCAGCGTGACTGTTAAACGTACAAGCGCGGTGACAGTGGAAGCAAAGAAATAGATGCGCGATGTTAGCGCGACTGTTTTGATTTAAACCGCGCTGAGGCTAAAAAACAGGCAAAATCAAAACAAAAGCTCCCAGACCAAGGTATAAGTTTTTAAAACAATTAAAGCATTTGTGAACCAGGAAATCAAAAAACAGAGAACTAATCCCCAATCTTTGACAAGAGAGTGACAATCAAACTCAAAACAAGGATGAACAACAAAAGACACAAGCAACGTCCCCAGTGGAGTCGCCAAATTGTTGGAGAGGTAAATCCCCTCTACGGATAGAGGCGATCCCTACTAGCCCAGAACGGGTCTACAAAAATCAATCAATGCTACTTTGCAAGCTCCTAGTTGCAATTAAAAAGTGGGTAATGAACACCTACTTGGATTCCAGCGCTATTTGTTTGATGAAGAGATGTCGCTCTCACTCCTTCGCCCTGGTCGGTCAAGATCCTCCACTATCCTCGTGGATGGACACCTGCACATGCAAAGAGAGAACAAACACAAGCGTGAAATCTAGTAAGAGCAACTATACATCAGTCAGAAAGGATGTAATTCA
>APFE030055421.1:92426-124664 GCA_000404065.3 Pinus taeda | reverse complement strand
AAACAAGAATGAATCTGGGTCTTCTGAAGCCATGCCATAAAAGTTTGGTAACACAGAAGGAGGTATGTTTTTCATTTTTATTTCCTCATCATGATTGTCTTCTGGTTCGTGAATATGAAATTTAAAGGTTGACTCTTCCTCCTCTCTTTGATCTTGTTGTTGTTCAGGAGTGGGTCTTCTTGTTGATCCTCCTCCTTCCTCAGCCATTTTTGTAGATTCCTCTGGTGATTTAATTACTTGTTCAGTGTCACTCATTCCAAAGAGTTGTTCTAGAGATTGTTGAGTTATTTTTCTGCTTTCTCTTTTTGTAGAAGATTCAGGGAGATGTTTCTTCTATGATTCGTGTGCCAATAGGATTTGTCTCTCAATAAGTGTAAGTCTTTGGCCTGATTTGTGTTTATCCTCTAATTTTGTATGGTGATTTCCTCAGCTAGTGTTGTGTGTTCAATTTTTCCTAAAGGGTCTGCTCCTGGTGGTAGGTTAGTTTTTGGATGGGGGGTTTTTATGAATCTACCTTGATTATCTCTAGATCTAGGCATAAGCAAACATGACTTCTAAAATGACAATTAAAATCAAATCTATGTTGTGATTTTGTTTTTTTTTGTTTATTTAAATTTTTTTTTATATTTTTTTTTTTCGAAATCCTCTAACTGCGCCTCCCCGGCAACGGCGCCAAAATGTAGTGGCCAATCTAGGGTGCTAGATTAGACTAGATTTAATATCAACCAAGGTAGGTAAACTTAGAGGCACGTGTCTAAAGTCTATAGACATAAAAGGATCCCTAACTAATTGTCTACTGTGACAGGCTACAGCACTCCTTTACAGGAGGTCGAAATATGTTTCCTCTCACCTTAACACTCAGATCACCTAATTTATCTAACTGTCCTAAAGATATAGCGTATGGCTAGACTGAGTTTTCAACCCTCTTACAAGGATATTATACACAAAAGCTCTTTCCAGCTAACACACTAAGCATTCATGAAAATCAAAAGCACATTGAATTTTAAATGCATGAAAACAGAGTCTACAGAGATGCTTTGAAATCTAATGATTGATCAAATCTTTTACAAGATATTGTTCAATGATCTAGCAATCAAATTCTCAAGCTATCACCATGAATATTATTTGTAAGAATTTCTAATCAAATCAATAAACTCACAGACAAGGAAATAACATCAAACACTATGCACACTTTTCAAATTCGAAATCACTATGGAAATGAAATTAACAGTATACCAATCTCCACGTAGGGCCCGTCCACGCTTCAATGGCACACTTAAGAAACTTCAAGCGATGAGAATGTTAACGCATAAGCATTGTTGGAGTAAAACGGTCACTATAATTAAGTTCTGAAGATTGAAATCACATACAAGAGCAGTGTTATGGAAAACAATACACAAAGATAATAATCGTTCCAGAAACAATACAATACGCAGTCTTTATCTACTTGTCTCCTATCCTATTGAATGTACATACATTATGCAGATGTTTATGCTTTTACAAAAGAGTGATTTTTGTCCTTTCTAATCTAAACCGATTTCCAAAAGCAAAACGAAATCAGTTTGGGAAACTATGGCTTTTTGTTGCCTTTGTGACCAAAAAGGCTGGGTTTGACCAGCATTGACCATGTATCCAGGAGAGTTAGATTTGTTGTTGAATCGATTTTTCACCATGCATGTACATTCCAGATCACGTTCCTATCCATTGTTTTGACTTGCCTGCCATGCCACGTGTCACATCATAAACCATTTATAGGAAGTCATGACATCCTGTAATTTTTGTTGAAAATTTCTAATTTTTAACATAAAAATTCAAAAATTAAATTTAATGTAAATTAACAACTATAATGTTATTGATTAATCCATTTCGATGGATATGAGGGGTTTATGGGAGAAAAAGATAGACAAATGATGGATTTCTAGAAGAAAAGGATGGCAATGAAATGGTACCAATACCGTGCCCGTTCAGAATTGCACTGGACAACTTCTCCCAGTGTGTCGCGCACCTCCAATGCATCGTGCCAACTATTCAGTGCGCCACGCCAGCCAGTTGCACGCAATTTCACCCCAAAACATGCACTTGCTCACCCAATTGCTTTCAAATGCTTCTCTTTGACCTTGGCATGCAGAATGACATTGATATTCATGGCAAAACCCTTATAAAGCCATTGACTTGATTTTTGGTTCTTCAAAACCCACTTTTGTTATGTTTTGAAATTGGCACTTTTTCACAATTAATACAACTCTGTATTTCACATTTCCTTTTTGAATTTTTGACTAAAATGATGAAATTTTTGGTAAATTTTTGCAGGGATAGCTGACATGGAATTTGGCTAAGGAGACCATGGCTGCGCTTGGAGAACTGAATAACTAAAGAAATTTTTGAAAATATTACAAAAACACAAAATATTGACTTTTCTTCAAAACAGAGTTTTGAAGAACAGTCGTAATCCATCAATGTGACAATGAAACTTGCGAAGCAAAACATGTGTGGAACCTCCCTCTGGCCTGCTGACCTTTTGGACACTTTAATGACTCAATTTGTAAAACCCTAGACCTATGATGTATATGACTCCTTGCCTATTAAAAGATGACACATTGACTGTCATGGACTCTAATAAACATTAAAGAAAAGACCTAAGCCAACAGGAACAAGACATGAGGGGAATGAAAAATAAGGCCCTTTCGTCAGCTTATGGAATGCTCCTAAATGGAATGCAGGTGAATAAGCAGAATGGGACACCTAAAATGAAATGCAAGAAAGAGTTTTGATCTCTGACGAAGGGCTGAACAGACCGCATGGAGGAGGAACAAAGCTGCAAGTTTCAAGCAAATCTACTTGTAGAACAAGCGGTTATGGCTATTCAACATAAGAGGCAATAGCAGAAAGGAAGAGAGATAAGAAGAGAATGGAAGAAACAAAGAAGGAGTTGCATAAGCTGAGGGAGCAACTCTGGAAAGAACAAAAGCTGCACCAACAGAAGAAAGAAGCGCAGCAGCAACAGATTTAGCAGGGGCGCATCACGTGCAGACAGATGAAGCAGTGCCCATACAAGTAGTTGATTCTTCTAAACAGTTGGCATCAAGTGAACAAGGTGAGCCCTCACAGGGGAAAGACTTTTCTCATGAGATAGAACAGGCTTTTGAACAGTTGGATGCAGACATGGAGCAACCGAATTGGAACAGGACATTGACCTCATGCCTCACCACAGAGAGGTCGACTCGCCTGTTTCAATGCATCCATATGATGAGCAAGTCTCGAATGACCAAGGATGCACTGAGATCCTTGGTGATCAGCCAGAAGTGGATATGCGCGACAACTCCTTTAATGAATCTCAACATAGATTTGTGCACCCTGACAAAGTACCAACTCTGGAGGACCAAACATCCCCTGAGCAAGTTGAAGAACAAGTGATTATGACCATTATGCACAAGGACCCAGTTGCTTTGGCCGATGCAACTAGAGTGTATATCGAAGCCACTAGCTCCAGTGTTCACTCCCTCATAGCTAAGAATGATTGAATGGTGAAGGAACTACAGGTGGCCAAGTAAGGAGGATACCTGGTGACAATGTCCGCCCGAGATGATCTGAAGAAGGCAATACTGGAGGAAGTGTTGTCCTTGGACATAGTTATGCGGGCATTGTACTCCAAGTTTAGTATCGTGCATCAAGCAGTCGTTCATATTTACGGGTGGTAGCATCCATGTGTGAGAAGAGCTCGCATCTTGAAGAACATACATGGTGTTGTTGATAACATGTGAGCATTGATGATGAAGTATAAAGGAGCCCCCCTTCATTTGCCCAAGATTATGAAGGCCAATGTGGTGGAGCTGCAAGAAGGTATCCAGAGTCAGATCCGGAACTATGAAGACCTACTGTAATTCATCACTGGCATACAGGCTTCCCATGCATGAGTATTCAAGAGCATGGAGGATGTTATGCACACATGCGATTCCATCACTTGGGACTCTCACCCAAGCGAAGACCAACAAGCAGGTCCAACAGGAGCTTGACTCATACTTCAATGAGTTGATGTGCACCACCACCAATCCAGACTTACCTATCAGTGTAGAGTTCATGGGCAAGTATGTTGCTGGTCCAGCCACATTGAGGACATTGTTGTGCATTCTTTCAGATGAGTTGGACAAACGAGCCCAAGCAGTGTACCTGGATGCAATGGAGGCAAGGTTTAGGTTCCAGACGGATGTCATAGTGGAACACATGGACACTATCAGAGACTACCAATCTTGGCACCAATATGTTATTGTTCATCAGCATAAGGATGTCGAGCAGTTGGACTTCTATATTTGTCTAAATCAAAGTGGTGTCTAGTTTGGCTTGTTCAAGCCATTGTTCACATGAGTACATGTGCTTTGTATTGTTGAGTCATGTCAAGTGTAAGTCAAGTCTCAAGAGTGAATGTAATAGTCATAGAGTAGGTGAAGAGTCATGAGGGTAGTTGAATGGTCACAAAGGGGAATGTTAAGGGTCACCCCACCCTTTGTTATAAATAGTCCCTCATAACTCAGTGTATAGGCTTTTGGTCAGCCAAGCTTCTACTGAGACTATCTTGAACAAGGCTTGGACAATATTGTAACACGCCTTGGCTTCTCCACTACATGGAGCTTGTACATCTCTTTGGAGGAGTAGGCGGATGTGACTGTAACGTTCTACTAATAGGGCTAGCAGGTTTACATGGTGTATTGTATGATTGTGACTTGCACTTTTTTATATAATAAAAGCCAGCACATTTTCATGCATATGTTGTTATTGTAGTTGGACTACTCTGGTTGCCTTAATGATATATGTTGTTTAACTTACGTACTTGTGTATGAACTGATTCACATGCAATTATATGAATCACATTTTTAATGTGTTTCATATGCTGTTAATGTTGTCACTATCCGTGTCGACTGCTCTGCCGAACACCAGACAGACCTTTCTCTAAACCTTGTTATATCAACTATCACACTCGTCTCAGACTAATCCATGGGTGATGTTCATGTTATCTTACCTTGTATGTTGGGACTGCCACATCCATGTCGATTGCTCTGCAAGAAGCTGTGCATGTCCTTTGTGTTGTGTGTTCCTAGCCGAGTTGGGACTAATCCCTTTCAACTTGGAACTCACCTTCACCTTCCTCCCCCTCTGAAGTGTTGGAAACTTTTCATACTCATTCCTTGACTCACTGCATCAGTCACACCCTTGCTACTGACAGAGTTATCTTACTTGCCTCTGTGCGACATCGTGATCAAGGCATTACCTTACAACCCACTACTGGGACTCCTATACCAAACAATCTGAGGTCTAATTGGGACTTCTTATCGGAGAGATCCCCTTGACATGTTGGCAGGTCCAGCACCGTCAACACCTCCAAATTTTGTCCTGCATCAAATTTCAGAAACTTCCTTGGTCTTGTATATTGTCATCGCAAACATTGAAATCCATTCCATGTGTTTTCTCTGAGTGTTTTGGTCCCTTTTGCAAGAAAAGAAAAATGTTGTCTTTTCACATGTTCACTGCCGCACAATGTATATAAGCCTATTTTGGTGCTTTCAAGGGGTTATCTTTGTGTGAATGAGTTGACCTTACCATGTAAACATTAATCACACTCATGCCCAAAGTTGTAAGCATTATCGCACAAGTGTTGTCACGGTCATCGCAAAGTGTATCTTTAGTGTCGCACTCATCACAAGTTGTCGCACTGAGGGAAATGTGTTTTTAATGTTTCCTAGATGATCTATGTGGTTTTTTCATCAAGTGTTCTAAGTGTGTGAACATATTCAATTCATATCAGTGTTCATGTCAATTTCATTAATCCCACATTTAGCCAAATTCTAAAAAAATTCAAGCAACTTACCATCATTTGTCCCTCCTCAACTGAGCATTGTGTAGTCCCAACCCTCAAGCTGCAACCCTACCTCTTGGCACTATGCATTGTGTAGTTCCTACCTCCTAGGACTGTGCAACCTCAGTGCCCAAGCCCAGACCTTGATCCCCAAAATTGCGTAATTCAGCCCTCCATTCTAGCCCCAACTATGCATTGTGCAGTCTCTGAGCTCAAGACCAATCCTTGAGCTCCTAATCTATGCAATTGTGCAATAGCCAAGGTTGATCTGCCTCCCATAACTACGCATTTGGTTGAAACAATGCAAAACCCCCTCAACCCAACTCACTTAGCCTCAAAACTATGCAATCTGCCTACCCAGTTAGGTCCCTATAATACTAGTGTAACCCCTTATTGTTATTAGTGCAACCCCCTTATTGTGTTATTATGCCCATATAGTCCACATGTTTTTATTATTATCCCCCATAGAAGCTCACTATTGTTATTGTTATGCCCCTACAATATTATTGTTATGTAAGCTCTGATTGTATTGGTAACCCTTAGACTCCTATATATAGAAAGGAGGTCTTTTCATTTGTATCATCCAGGAATTATTTATTTATAAGGAGGTTTCCCCCTCGAAGAATCTAATTTTGAAGTCGTTGATCTATCTTTTCTATCTTTTTGTGAGCTAGTATAATAACCTTTGGTATTAGAGCTTTGGATTCTAGCATTTCATTGCTCCAAACAGGCCATCATGGAATTTTCGCTATAACTTTTTCTCTACAAAGTTTCAAAAGCTAAAAAAAAAACCCATTTGAGCTGAAATATTTCTTAACCTCAGGTCTGAATTTTAGATATTGTCTCACTATATTTTCGGAGATATGATCTGAGGGAGTTAGGGTTTTTGCAAGCTCCAAAATTCCATCTCAAACAGGTCATTGTGGCATTTTCGCTATAAGTTGTTTTATACAAAGGTTAAAACTCTAAAATTGAAACCCATTTGAGACGAAATCTTGGACAAGCTTGGGAGAAAATTTAAGATCTTCTTTCACTATATTTTCGGAGATATGGTCCAAGACATTTAGGTTGTCTATAGGCTCCTGAATTACATCGCAAACAGGTGACCTTGGGAAAATCATCATAACTTTCTCTCTGAGTATCAGATTGAAATTTCGTAAGAATTTGCATAAAGAATATGGCCTGTAATTTTCTGTGTATTTTTTTCATGTCCGAAGGTCGAAACAATGACACGTGGCACTTTGTGCAAGTTCGCCCTACTGAAAAAGTATATAATCAGGTCATCTTGGGAGATTGGGCATAACTCTTTCTTGGAGAATCCAATTTCTATTAGATTGGTGGCATTGGAAAGAGGATGAAAAGGGATATTGTAGGTCGCAAGTTAAGACCTTGGAGATCTGAAATTTTAGAGATACAACATATTCAAGGTCGAGCTGCTAAAAGAAAGAAAAAGAATGACTCGAATCAAGAAAATAGAAACACGTAGTAAATTGGATGGCCGATTTGAAGAATGCGATCAAAGCTAAGATAAATAGTTTTATATGTGCCATGGAAGCTAATATCAATGGTAGGGAATCATATTTGAAGAAAGACATGGAATATTTGAAGAAAGACATGGAAGGTTTGAAGGAAGGTGGAACAAAGTTGCTACAAGAAAGGCCTCCTAATGATGAAAAGGTAGTAGAGGAGATTCATGATGAGAAAAAAAAAATGTTAATCATGATTTCATAGAATCTAACATTGGATTGAAGACCCTCCATATTCCAAATATCGATATGAGGAATTTTGATGGCAAGGATCCCATAACATGGATACTACAGATGGAGAAATATTTTGATCTACATGATGTGAAAATGTTACAAAAGGTATGTATTTCATCTTTATATTTAGAACCGAATCAATTTGTATGGTATAAAGGGATTTGTTCTTGTAAACCACTTTTCACTTAGTCAATTTTCACGGAGGAAATGATAGCACATTATGAGGATACAAAGAGCAACACCTTCTTTAGCCAATTGATAAATCTCAAACAAAAGGGTTCAATGGAAGAGCACATTTAGGACTTCCAAAAATTGAATAAAATGTTAAATGATATTCCAAAGAAGAAAAAGATTGATGTCTTCATGGGGACTTTAAAGGATAACATTCAACATGAGGTTCGCCTTTGGGAACCTGATTCATTGGAGAAGGCATATAGGTTGGCAAGAAAAATTGAAAGAAAAATTATGGCAATAAGGAAGCCTACCACTCATAACTATAAAGATGGAAGTGTTGTTGCTCTTAGCCTTTCACCACCTACAAGGTTGAGACCTCAACAATTGGAAGAAAAAAGAGCAAAAAGGCTTTGTTACAATTGTGATTGAAAATTCATTAAAGGTCATAAGTGTGCTAAGAAGAAATTAATTTACATAGATGGGGAAGAGGAGCAAGAAAAGGAACAAGAAACGTCAAAAGAAGAGGATATACACCAGGAACCAATCCCAGAGAAATAAGAAATAAATCTGACCATATCTTGTAATACATTGACAGGAATTACCACTCCTCAAACTCTCAAGATAGAAGGGCATATCAAGAAGAAAAAGGTAACAGTGTTTATTGATTCGTGTAGTACCCATAATTTTATTCATTGTAATATAGCCAAGGAATTGAATTGTTTCCTATATCCAGCACCAAAGTGTCTAGTAATGGTTGCAAATGGAGGAACCATAAATTTCTCTGGAAAGTGCCATAATATCAAGCTATCCATGGGAGAATATGTCTTGAATGGTCCAATGCTTTCCATTCCAATGAATGGTGTGGATGTTGTACTAGGAGTTTAATGGCTGCAATCTTTGGGTACGATAGCTTTTAATTTTCAAGAAATTTTCTTGAATTTTTTTGGGAAGGAAAGTAAGTTGAATTAAGGGGTATCGCAGGGAAACCGAGAAAGATAATCAACTCTAACAGCATGACAAAGCTTCTAAAGAAAGAACAATAGGGCGAAATTGCACAATTATGTTCACTAGAGGTACCCACATCAAAATCATCTATTTCTCCAAATCTCCAAAAAGTTTTGGACAACCATTCCAAGGTATTTGAGACTCCCAAAGGCCTCCCACCTATTCATGATCATGATCATGCTATTCATTTGATTTCGAGAAGTGTTCCCCCAAACATCAGGCCTTACAAATATCCATATGCCCAAAAGAGTGAAATTGAACGTATGGTTGTAGAAATGCTAGAGGTTGGTATAATTCAACCTAGACAAAGTTCTTTATGTGCTCCAGTGGTATTGGTACACAAGAAGGATGGATCATGGTGCATGTATCCGGATTATAGGGAACTCAACAAGCTTACTATTAAAGAAAAAATTCTCATTCTTGTCATTGATGAATTATTGGATGAATTACGTGGAGCAATTTACTTCACCAAGTTGGATCTTCGTTCAGGATATGATCAAATTAGAATGAAGATTGAAGACATTCGAAAAACAACATTTAGAACTCATGAGGGTCATTATGAATTTTTGGTCATGCCTTTTGGCCTTACCAATGCACCTTCTGCATTTCAAGGTTTGATGAATTCCATTTTCAAACCCTTAAAAAATTTGTGTTAGTATTTTTCGATGATATACTAATCTACATCAAGTCTTGGAAGGATCATGTTCAACATGTTGACAGGGTGCTAAAACTATTGCAGGAGAAACAATTTTATGCAAAAACCTCCAATTGTTTCTTTGAAGTACAAGATGTGGAATATTTGGGTACTCAGTTAGCTCATAGCTCATCTTATCATCCTGAATCTGATGGGAAAATTGCGATAGTGAACAAATGTTTGGAAGGATATCTCCATTGCTTTGTATCTGATAAATAGACACAATGGGTTAAGTGGTTTCCTCTAGTTGAATTGTGGTATAACACTTCCTTCCATACTACAGCAAACATGACCCCATTTATGACACTTTATGGATATCATCCACCGTCCATCACATCATCTTTAAAAGAAAATTATAAGGTTCAAGCAATGGAGGATCACATCGAGCATCAACAACAAGTTCTCAAACTCTTAAAGGATAACCTCACTTTGGCGTAGAATAGAATGAAACAACATGCAGATCAACATTGCAGCGAAAGAAGTTTTGATGTAGGTGACTGGGTATTTCTACGACTACAACCATATAAAGAAATACCCCTCAAGAAAGCTAAGAAGGATAATAAATTATCACCAAATTATTATGGTCTGTACAAGGTGTTACAAAAGATTGGTACTATGGCATACAAATTGGAGCTTCCTGCATCTACCCAGGTGCACCCAATTTTCCATGTTTCATGCTTAAAGAAGGTTATAAGTGAGAACATCCCAGTTCAAACAATATGGCTAGAACTTGACGAAAAAAGGAAAAATCATATTGGAACTTGAATCAGTCTCAAAAACAAGAAATTTATAGCTACGAAATCGATCAATTTCAGAGTACCTCATCAAGTGGAAGAACTTACCCGCTGAAGATTCCACATGGGAGGATGAGAATTTTATACAGAAGCATCTAGAGCTACTCAAGCATTGAGGGCAACACTTTTTTGAAGGAGAGAGGCATGTTAGGTCCCTATACTACTAGTGTAACCCCTTATTGTTATTAGTGCAACCCCCTTATTGTATTATTGTGCCCATATAGTCCCCCATGTTGTTATTATTATGCCCCATAGAAGCCCACTATTGTTATTGTTGTGCCCCTACAATATTATTGTTATGTAGGCTCTGATTGTATTGGGACCCCTTAAACTCCTATATAGAGAATGGAGGTCTTGTCATTTGTATCATCTAGGAATTATTCATTTGTGTAATGTAAGGGAGTTTTCCCCCTCGAAGAGGTTGATTTTGAAGTCGTTGATCTATCTTTTCTATATTTTTGTGAGCTGGTTTCATAACATACCCAGTCCAACCTAAACTGTGCATTGTGTAGTCTCAAGGCTCAAGCTTCACCCCTGACTTCTTGATTTGCACAACTATGAAGTCACTAAGCCTCTCCCTCATCCAACAACCTAGTTCCAACTCAGTTAGTGGATCAGCATGCGACATCTTAGACTAGGGTTTTATCAGACTGATGGCATCTCATCATGAGTGAATTGTAGATGCAGGTACTCTATCAACCCATGATAGGATGATGAAGAAGGATATGGAGAAGGGAAACATGTTGAAATACATCTTTGTATCCGGTTATGCTAGTTGATCAATCAACACAAAGCAGAGGGACACCAGTTAGCAATCACAACTCAAGACTTGATATCATTGAAGACTCCTCACCTCTAAGCCAAATGGAGATGGACAAAATAGCATACTCAAGGAGAAATAAGAATGGTGTTGTGTGTGGAGCATGATTGTTCAGAGGTCTTCGTTTCAGCCGAATGTATACCCCAGGAAGCTTGTACACCCCTCCACACGGTGGGGTGCGGGGGGGACTTGCCCCCCCCCCCCCCCCCCGCAAGGGTCTGGGGGGGCTGAGGTCCGGGGGCCGGCGGCGGCTCGAGGGTAGCGCCCCCGAAGCTAAAAACAGATGTAAAATTGCCTTGTAAAAGTGTAGTAATTTCTAGTCAATCTCGGTCGTTCATTAGGCGGAAGATTTAACGGTAGAACTTATGTTTAGTTTAGGGTTTTTGGCCCTAGAAGGAAACCCCTCTCTTCATATGAGGGTATTGTATTTGAGGCTGTGTAATAGATGTGTGTTCTCTGAGCGAGAAACAGAGAGGTGAGACTGAGAGAGAAAACAGAGGATATTACAGTGGATTTGTTGTAGGTTGTGTATCTTCATTTTGCTGGATAATAGAAAGAAAGACTGGTTGTTTAGGGTGGAATTGTTTAAGGGAGGAATTGTTAGGTAAACTTGACTCAGGATAGAGTCAAAGTTGACCAGGTTAAACAGTGATGGTTTTAGGGCACATGGAAATAGATGTAAAATTGCCTTGTAAAAGTGTAGTAATTTCTAGTCAATCTGGGTCGTTCATTAGGCGGATGATTTGACAGTAGAACTTATGTTTCGTTTAGGGTTTTTTGCCCTAGAAGGCAACCCCTCTCTTCATATGAGGGCATTGTATTTGAGGCTATGTAATAGATGTGTATTCTCCGAGCAAGAAACAGAGAGGTGATACTGAGAGATAAAACAGAGGATATTACAGCGGATTTGTTGTAGGTTGTGTATCTTCATTTTGCTGGATAATAGAAAGGAAGGACTGGTTGTTCATGGTGGAATTGTTTAAGGGAGGAATTGTTAGGTAAACTTGACTCAGGATAGAGTCAAAGTTGACAAGTTTAAACAGTGATGGTTTTCAGGCACATGGTATTGTGCACCCATAGTATTCTGCTTGTGGTATTATATGTAATGGAGCTTATAAAAGGCTAGAAGGACTTCATTGTAATGCAAGACCTAGAGGTGAGTGGTGAAGGCTCACTTGGTCAAATTGGCCAAGGTTTTGGCCAATGCTAATGAGATCTTATTAGGTTGGGTTTTCCCCACTTTCCTGGATAAACATTTGCGTTTATGTGTTTATGGTTGTTGCTGGTTATTTTTATATTTATTCCTCTCAGTAATTATTTATGTTATGCAGTAAATTTCTTAACAACCGGTATCGGAGCTAGATATTGGCTTCAAAGGGATTCTTTGATGAGATCAATCCAGCCTTTTTACAGATCTAGGTCTGAAAATAATGGTGGAACAATCGTACACGGAAGAACCTTGAGGAGAATGTGTGGAAGATAGTGATGTAACCACTGGGATAGCAGTGCATTTGCGATATTTACCGGTTTGGAACATGCTGACGAATTGTTTGGGATTCATGCGGCTATTTAAAGAAGGTCAGTAGAAGAAAATTTTTCATGCGACTTCGAAAATTGTTCGTTTTCTGCTACGTGAGGCCACCAATGCTGGAATCTACAAGGTTCTCGTCGGGCTCACAGTTGAAGCAGTTTGATGGAAGCTTTTGAGCAAATCAAATTGAGAAAGGATGGATCAGAATCGCGGTAGCAATAAACAAAAAAAAAATAATGAAGTCAAAATTATTGCATGTAAATGGGCATACTATTGTAAGACCTGGTAAGACATGTGTACCCCTCAGTGATCACCGGTAAAGTCTGGGTTAGACCTAGGTGATAGGGGGATGTCGGGTTAACAATACCCCAGGTAAAAACTCTGAGGGGGCTAAGAGCTAGAGTGAGCGGGATTGTCTCACTTCGCAGGTTTGGCTGGACTTAGTCAAGGAGCCCCAAGTTAAGTTTAAGGGCGACATTGTTAGGTAAACTTGACTCAGGATAGATTCAAAGTTGACCAGGTTAAACAGTGATAGTTTTGGGGCACATGGTATTGTGCACCCATAGTATTCTGCCCATGGTATTATATGTAATGGAGCTTATAAAAGGCTAGAAGGACTTCATTGTAATGCAAGACCTAGAGGTGAGCGATGAAGGGTTACTTGGTTGGATTGGCCAAAGTTTTGGCCAATGCTAATGAGATCTTATTAAGTTGGGTTTTTCCCCGTATTTGGGGCTTTCCTAGATAAACATTTGTGTTTATGTGTTTATGGTTGTTGCTGGTTATTTTTATATTTATTCCTCTCAGTAATTATTTATGTTATGTAGTAAATTTCTTAACAAATGGCTTGAAATTGCCATGTCACCATGCATTCCATGTCAGTAGTGTCATGTCATGTCATGTCATCAGTCATCATATGCCACATCATTATTGTGGATTATGTAATTTACTATTCAAAAATGTATTGTAAAGTGGAAGTCCAAAGGACATGTATAGAAGATGAAGAGTCATGTAAAGTTGAAAAGTCATAGGAAGTCAAACAATCATGAGGGTAGTCAAATAGATATAATGAGGTGAAGCATCACCCCATTGGTTACATATACACCCTAATTATATGAGCAAAGGACTTTTCACCTTGGCCCCTCCTGCAAGGCATTAAAGAGACAAGCTAGTTCTTTTGAGGATAAAGTGGTGGCTCCAATGCTCCACAACTGAAGCTAGTGGTGTTCAATGTATACATGTGTCTTGGGACTTTTAGTTAATATATGAAGACTAATGGCCAACACTTTCTTCATGCATGGATTATGAATGTTTGTAAGAATGTTCTGTGAATCTTTATGATTCATTTTTGTTTTCACTTGTACTAAAGTAGTTGAATTATTTTAGTTATTTAAGTGCTTATCATATTAAGAATGTGTTGTAATGGTTGCAATGTCCTCCGCATCTTTGTGGACTATTCCATCATATTTTAGACAGATATCTCTCGTTCATGTGTGTTTCTACCAGAGTGGTACTATTACCTCTCTCTTAGAGTCTCACTTTATTTTCCCTCCACAGTCGAAGAACCTTGAGACACCTACAACCGAACACTCATTAGGCACATTTACTTTCTTTTCGAAGGCACATTTGTGTTCCTCTCTCTTTTTGACAGTTAGAGCTAAGGCAAATATTTAAGAAAATAAAAACTAGACCATATTCTGGATGGGGTTCCTATCCTAAATGATGTGAGGTCTAATTGGGACCACATATCAAGGAGAGCCCTTGAATGTTGGCGGGTTCAACACCATCAACATAACCAAATCATTTCTTTACTAGTCTTTGTAGCAACAACATACTCTGCTTTTGTTTTTGAAAGTGCAATAATGTTTTGCAATTTTGAAACCCAACTAATAGTTTTTCCACCAATTGTAAACACTTACCTTGTGGTGCTCCTCCTATTATCTCTATCACCCGCCATATCTACATCAACATATCCATGTATAGAAATGTTTGAAGCTCCAAAGCATAATGCTTGATTTGTTGTACCTCTCAAATGCCTAATAATCCACTTCACTTCCATCCAATGCTCTTTTCCTGGATTGTTCATATACATGCTTACAACTCCCACTACATGTGCAATATCAAGCCTTGTGTAAAAAATTTCATACATTAAGCTTCCAATTATTGATGCATATGGAAATTTACCCGTATAATCTATCTCTTCCTGGGTCTTCAAACACATATCCTTACTTAGTTTGAAATGGCTAGCCAAAGGTGAACTAACTAGTTTTGCATTCTGCATATTAAATATTTCCAACACCTTTTCTATGTACTCATTTTGAGATAATGTTATTTTTCAATTTTTCCTATCTCTGGTTATTCTCATACCAAGAATTTGTGTTTGCATGTTGGATTATGTTATATTCTTTCCATGACTAACCTCAGTAGTGAAACATGGGGGTTAGAGGGGGGGTGATAGCCCCCCCCCGTTGGGGGGTTTGAGGGGGGTGATAGCCCCCCTCTATGGGGTCTGAGGCATCACCCCAGGGAAAAAAAAATTGGACCCTATATTAGGTGGGTGAACCTACCTATGGTTTTGTGCATGGATTTCACACATGGTTTTGGGCGCAATAGTTTTCGATCCATGGTATTTTGTAGGTCTGGTCAAGGGAACTATGGTTATGTTCTAATCCAGGGTTAATGGATTGGGGTTTATGGATGATTCGGCATGTATATATATGTATTGTAACATTGGAAGGAACATAATGAAAAATCAATCTGGTAGTCCCAGTTTTGGGATCCAGGGGAAAATCTCTGTGTATATTCGTTTTATGTGTTATGCTCTCGCCATTGTTTATTTTCTATTTTTAGAATTCATATGCAGGTAATTTTTGTATGGGATTAAAACCTGCATTTGGTATCAGAGTTGTTTTGGCTTCAAGGGGACACCTTTGCTGATGAGGGGTCTTGCTCGAGCCTATAGTAGACCCTGTTAAGTGGGAGATCTGTGAGATCGATTCTTGTGGTTAAAGAAGATAGTGAGCAGTGGAAAGATAAAGATCAAGAAATTTAATGGTTAGAGTTTTGAGTTGTGGAAACTCAAGATGGAGGATCTGTTGGTGGATAAATATTAGTGGATCGTAGTAGATCCGAGTACTAAACCAACGGCAATGTCTGATGAAGACTGGAAGAAGTTGTATTAGAAGGCACAAAGCACAATACGATTGTGTCTTAGATTCAATATTATTGAATGTATCAAGGGAAGCTATGGCGAAGAATTTGTGGGACGCGTTAGGGAATTTGTACCAATCTAAGTCTCTCGTGAATAAATTGTTCCTACAGAAAAAGTTGTATACCCTAAGGATGAAAGATGGAGACTTGGTAGCATAGCATCTGAACGCATTTAATACTATGGTAAGCCAGCTATTATCTGTTGATATTAAAATTTCAGATGAAGATAAGTGCATCAGTTTGTTGTGTTCTCTACCATATTCGTGGGATAGTTTGGTTGTTGTAATAGGTAGTAATGCAACTGCCTTGCAATTTGATGAAATAGTCTCATTCTTACTTATGGAGGAGATGAGACGAAAAAATATGGAGATCCATAATGGTGATGCCTTGTATGTACGAGGACGGTCCCAAAACTGAAACAAAAATAAGTCCTCGAGTGAGAGATCTAAATCTAGAGGGATATGTAAATCTCCAGGAAAACCTGTAAAGGTGTGCTAGAAATGCGGAAAGGAAGGGCACTACAAAAGGGACTGTAAATCTAAAGCTCTTGAGAAAGGAAAGGGATCTGATAATGCTCCTTTTGCAAAGGCAAAAACCACCTCAGATGAAGGTGGGGATGTGTACTTTGATTCTTCTTCTTCAAGTACACATATAGATCATGAGGCATGGTTGATTGACATAGGTGCATCCCTTCACTTCACTCCCCATAGAAAGTGGTTCTGCGAGTATGAGAAATATGATGGTGGTGATGTCTTCTTAGGGGATGACAGGAAGTCTAGAATTGTTGGTCGCAAAAAAGCCAAGTTGAAGTTGCAAGGTGGAAGGGTTAGAACACTTCTGGGTGTTCTGTATATTCCTGCATTGGTCAGTAATCTGCTTTCTGTAATCAAGATGGATGATGCAGGTGTAAAATAGTGTTCGACAAAGATACCTGCAAGATGGTTCGAGGAGCACTGGTATTGATGCGGGGAGTTCAAATTGGAACTCTGTACAAGATGCAAGGTAGCACTATTATTGATGGGTGAAACAATTTTGTGGTTCCTAAAAGTGGAGCAGAAAATCTAGTGGTCTCTAGAGAAAAGACCATGCTATGGCATCAAAGGCTTGGACATATTGGAGAGAAGGGCCTTCGAATACTTCATGGTAAAGGTATGGTAGAAGGTATGTCTAATAGCTCTCTAGATTTTGATTTATGTGAAAAATGTGTATATGGGAAGCAGAATAGGGCGAGTTTCCCCTCTGGTGGTAAGAGGGTGAAACAGATATTAGAGCTTGTGCACAGTGATGTGTTCAGACCTGTGTCGGTTCGATCATTGGGTAAGTCTGTGTACTATGTATCATTTATAGATGGATTCTCAAGGAATACATGGATATATTTCCTCAAGAAGAAATTTGAAGTCTTTTATAGGTTTAAAGAATTTAAGGCTTTGATGGAAAACCAGACAGAGAAGAAGATAAAGGTGTTGAGGATAGATAACGGTGGAGAGTTTTGCAAGAAGGAATTTGAAGAGTTATGTAAGAAGTGTGGTATAGCATGGCAGAAGACTACTCCATACACACCTCAGCAAAATGGAGTTGTAGTAATAATGAACAAGACATTGATGGAAAGGGCAAGAAGCATGGTCAATGGTGTCAGGTTAGGATAGGAATTCTGGGCAGAGGCGGTGGAGACTACATGTTAGAAAATTATATATTACAGAGCAATGGAACACATAAAATATTGTAGAAATATAAACACAAAAAACGCATAAAAAAGAGAGACACAGATATACGTGGTTCACCCAGTTTGGGCTACATCCACGGAGAAATAGCCAGTTCTTCCATTTATATTATCCAGCAAATTGAAGAGATCCAACCTACAGCAGATCCACTGTAATTCCCTTTTTTCTCTCAATCTCCTCTCTCTTCCTCACTCAGAATACAAATATATATAGACGAAATACAATTCCCTCATATATAGCGAGGGGTTGCCTTCTAGGGTAAAAAAACCTAAATTAAACATAACTTCTACCATCAGATATCCTCCTAATGAGCAGCCCAAACTAACTACGAAATTACAACATTTTACAAGGCAATTTTACATCTATTTTTTAGCTTCGGGGGCGTTGCCCTCAATCCCCCCGCCAGGGGGGGGCTCCCAAAGGTCACAACCGCCCCCCCTGGACCCTTCCCTACAGCGAACATTTTACGGATAGCGTTGCCACCCCATTACAAATTGGGGTCCAATGCGGCGATACCTTTGAATACAGAAGATAATCAGGCTCCACACCCAACAATCTCCCACTTGGAGACTGATTATAGCAACTCCACAGCTGCTTCATTTACTGGAAAATGACTCCACTTTGGACCTAGTTATTTCTCATCTTCTTAATCATACTTGAAGACCACTTGAAACTAAGAAAATTCTCAGTTTCTCCCTCGTTACAACTTTTGTCAACATATCTGCAGGATTCTAGCTAGTGTGTATCTTTTCCAGCTTCAACTGTCCATCTTCCAACGTTGACCGTATGAAATGGTACTTGAGTTGTATATGTTTAGTCTTGGAATGAAATGCAGAGTTCTTTGTAAGATGTATGGCACTTTGGCTATCACTGTATAACCTGCCCAACTCCTACTTCTTACCCAATTCATCTATAAAGATTTGTAACCAAATCATTTATTTACTAGCCTCTGTAGCAGCAACATACTTAATTTCTATTGTTGAGAGTGCAACAACACTTTGCAGTTTTTGAGACACTATTGATAGTTGTTCCACCTATAGTAAACACATACCCAATTGTGCTCCTCCTGTTATCATTGTCACCCGCCATATCTGCATCAACATATCCCTATAGAGCAATGTTTGAACCACCAAAGCATAATGCTTGATTTGTGGTACCTCTCAAATACCTGAGAATCCACTTCACCGCCATCCAATGTTCTTTTTCCTGTTTTTTGTTTACCGCTTACAATCCCCTGCATGTGCAATATCAGGCCTTGTGCAGACCATTGCATACATTAAGCTTCCAACTGTTGATGCATATGGAACTTTAGACATATGAGCCATTTCTTCCTGAGTCTTGGGACACTCCTCCTTGCTTAATTTGAAATGGATAGCCAAAGGTATACTAACTGGTTTTGCATTCTGCATATTAAACATTTTCAGCACATTTTCTATGTACTCACTTTGAGACAATGTTAATTTACGATTCTTCATGTCTCTAGTTATTCTCATACCATGGATTTGTTTTGCAGCTCCCAAATCCTTCATTGCAAATGGGTTCGCCAATTTTATTTTGAGCACATTTATTTCCTGCATGTTAGAACCTGCAACAAGCATGTCATCTACATACAATAACAATATAATATAGCTGCCATCATTTTTATTTTGAGATAAACACAATGATTAGAGTGACATCTAGTATAACCTTGTTTAGACATAAGCCTATCAAATTTTAGATACCACTACCTTGGGGCCTGTTTTAAGCCATACAAGCTCTTCTTCAACCTGCACACTAATTTCTCCTTCCCTTTTACCTCATATCCTTGTGGCTGCTGCGTATATATCTCTTCCTCTAATCACCATGGAGAAAGACTGAATTTACATATAACTACTCAAGATGCAAATTCTTTAGCTGCTACTAGACTTCAAATAGTTTTGATTGAAGTCATTTTAACAATAGGAGAAAATATCTCATCAAAGGCTATACCCTTTTTCTGTGCAAACCCTTTCACCACAAGTCTAGCTTTATACATTTTTCTACCTCCATCTTCTTCCTTTAACTTGTAAACCCATTTATTCTGCAATGTTGTTTTACCTGCAGGAAACCTAACTAAGTCCCAAGTCTGGTTATGTGCTAAGGAGTCCATCTCTTCTTTCATGGCTTGCTCCCACTTCTTCCTGGTTTCGACCTGCATTGCTTCTTCATAACATTCTGGTTCACCAGAATCAGTCAACATTACATAATATAATGAAGGAGAGTATCGTTCAGGGGTCTACTTATCCGGGTAGATCTTCTAACACCACTTTTAGGTGTTTGAGGTGCTTGTTGCCATTGTGGTTGTTGTTCTGGCCATTGATCATTATGATTTTTAGGCACCATCACTTTTCTGTATCTCATCAAGCACAGTGTATTCTCTGTTTTCTTTTTCTTGTTTCTTTTCCTGCAGCCGATCCTTATACAAAACCTTTTCATTGAATATGACATCTCTACTCCTAATGATTTTGTGTTTTTCATAATCATAAAAGTGATAACCAAAATCATTAACACCATATCCAATAAAAGTACATTTCTTTGATTTTGCCTCAAGCTTTGTTCTATTTTTTTCTTTATTAATGTGGACAAAGGCTTCACAACCAAAAGTTTTTAAAAATGAGTAGTTTACTTTTTTACCTGTCCATGCCTCCTCTAGAATACCACCATCCAAGGAACTTGAAGGCCCTCTATTTATTAGATAAACAACAGTATCTACAGCATATGGCCAAACTTCTAAAAGCAATCTTGCATGCAATCTCATGCACCTTGCACACTCCATGATTGTCTTGTTCATCCTTTCTGACACACCATTTTCTTGTGGTGTTCCTGGAATTGTCTTCCCTCTTCGAATTCCATTCTCTGAACAGTACCTATAAAACTCTTTGTTGCAATATTCACCTCCATTGTCTGATCTGGGACACTTCAACCTTTTCCTGTCTCATTTTCAACCAAATCTTTCCATTTCTTGAAAGTATCAAACACATCAGATTTATTTCGAATACAATAAATCCAGGTTTTTCTAGTTGCATCATCAATAAAAGTAACATAATAACAAGATCCACCAAGAGATGATACCTGAGAATGTCCTCATACATCTATATGCACAAGCTCTAATTTTTCACTCTTCTTTCCTTTCACAACTCTGAGGAATTTGACTCTCTTCTGTTTTCCATAAACACAATTCTCACATAATTTTAAATCAACATGCTTCAAACCTGGCAACAAATTTCTTGAGTGAAGAATTTGCATCCCCTTCTCACTCATGTGCCTGAGCCTATGTTGCCACAATGTCATATCTTCTCCTGTAGAGGTTAAAGCATTAACAGAATTAGAAATACCATTGCATAAATACAATGTACCAACCTTTTCTCCTTTTGATATTACCATGGATCCTTTAGTGACCTTCCAGGTTTTATCTGTGAAAGTGGTTACACAACCTTCACCTCCCAACTGCCCTGTTGAAATCAAATTTTTCTTCAGATCTGGAATATTCCTTACCTCCTTCAATAGCCATTGATTTCCATTTTTCTGTTTTATGAAAATTGTACCCATTCCAATGATTTTACAAGGTTTATCATCACCCAATCGAACCTGTCCAAACTCTCCTTGAACATAATCATGAAAATGTTTCCTATCAAGTGTGGCATGGAATGAGGCCCCTGAGTCTACCACCCAGGCATCAATAATACTTTCTTAAGAAAGAATCAAAGCATCTTGCAAAACATCACCTATTACATTTGCTTCATGATTATTTTCTTGTTGCGCGTCTCCTTCTTTTCCCTTCCGAGACTTGTAGTGTATCCTTTCTTGCCACATTTCTAGCACATTATCCCAAATCTGGACTTGGATCTGCCTTTTCTTGACTTATTGTGATATCCATGGCTCTTTTCTCTTTCCATTTTTCTTTCCCTGGTCTCTGTAGTCAACGCATTACCTGATGTCTCACCGGAGCTTTTCCGTCGCATTTCCCCACTATGGATTGCACCGACAACATCATCAAACTTTAATGGAATAGATCTAGAAATAGAGTTACTAATGGACATAAGTAAACCATTCCAACTTTCTGGCAATGAGCATAGAAATAACAGAGCCCTAAACGATCAGCAATAAATCCACCTTCTGACATTTTCATATTAAATAAACGCTTCATAAGAAATACCTTATTTGAGGCAGAGGGTTTTTCATATAGTTTGGTCAATGTCGATATTAAACCCTCCATTGTCGTTTCCTTTGAAATATTAAACACTACTAACGCCGCTAGGCACAGCCGTATTGTTCCAAGTGCCTTTCTATCGAGAATATTCCATGATGTGTCAGTCATACTCGTCGGCTTCTTTTCCTTTGTGTTCAATGGTTGGTACAGATCTCTTTGATACATATAATCTTCCATCTGCATCTTCCATAGTTGGTAGTTTTGGCCGTTAAATTTTTCAACCCTAAACCTACCATCTTCTGCCATTGCTCTCACTCAAACCAGGAACCCTTCTCTCCTCCAAGTTTATCAACCAAATAGACCTTTGGCTCTGATACCAGTTGTTAGAAAATTATATATTACAAAGCAATGGAACACATAAAATATTGCAGAAATATAAACACAGAAAATGCATAAAGCAAGAGAGACACAAATATACGTGGTTCACCCAGTTTAGGCTACGTCCACGGAGAAACAGCCAGTCCTTCCTTTTATATTATCCAGCAAACTGAAAATATACAACCTATAGCAGATCCACTATAATTCTCTCTTCGCTCTCAATCTTCTCTCCCTTCCTCACTCAAAATAAATATATATATAGACGCAATACAATTCTCTCATATATAGCAAGGGGTTGCCTTCTAGAGAAAAAAAAAACCTAAATTAAACATAACTTCTACTGTCAGATATCCACCTAATGAAGGGCCCAAATTGACTACGAAATTACAACATTTTACAAGGCAATTTTACATCTATTTTTTAGCGTCAGGGATGCTGCCCCCAATCCCCCACCAGGTGGGGCTCCCAAAGGTCGCAGCACCCCCCCCCAAACCCCCCCTGCAGCGAATATTTTACAGGCGGCGTTGCCACCCCATTACGAACTGGGGTCCAATGTGGCGATACCTTTGAATATAGAAGATAATCAAGCTCCACACCCAACATTACATGTTACCTGGTCAATAGATCACCTTCATCAACGTTGGAGGATAAGACTCCACAAGAGGTATGGACTAGTAAGAAACCTTCTCTTTCACATCTGAGGGTATTTGGATGTGATGCATATGCACATGTTAGAAAGGAGAAAAGAACAACGTTGGATAGTAAATTTGAAAAGTGCATCTTTATTGGGTATAACGATAGTTTAAAATGTTAAGCTTTGGAACCCAGTAACAAGGAAGGCTGTGTACAACTAAGATGTGGTGTTTAGAGAGGTGAAATATGTTATTAAACATGAAGTCCTACCAGAGAAACCTGAGAAGACAAATTTTGAGCTAAAGGAGGAAGAATCAAACTCTACAGCAAAAGAGGAATCAGAAGATGAAAAGCCACAAATTCTGGTTGTGAGAAGATCAATTTGAGAACGAAGGAAGCTAGAAAGGTATAGTCCATCTGCTTTCTGTTCAAATTTTTCTTTATCTATTATTGATGATGATCCCAGAACTGTGAAGGAATCAGTAGATTCAGAGGATGGAAAACTCTGGAAAGATGCCATGGTTGATGAAATTGCATCTTTGCACAAAAATGAGGCTTGGAATCTGGTGGAGTTGTTGACTGGAAGGAAACCCATTCACAACAAATGGGTGTTCAAGAAGAAGATGAATTCAAAAGGGAAGGCGGAGAAATACAAAGCTCAGTTGGTAGCAAAAGGTTATTCCCAGGTGCCGGGAATTGATTTTGGTGATATTTTTTCTCCTGTTGACAAGCTATCTTCTATTAGATTACTTTTATCTGTTGTTGTTGGCTTTGATTTTGAGGTAGAACAGATGGATGTGAATACAGCATTTCTTCACGGGGATCTGGAAGAAGAGATCTACATTAAGCAACTTGAATTCTTTGCAATGAAGGGTAAGAAAGAACCGGTATGCAAGTTAAAAAAGTCTTTGTTTGGGTTAAATCATTCACCAAGGATGTGGTATCAGAAATCCAATACATTTATACGGTGACTTGGCTTCACCAGAAGCAAAGTAGATCACTGCGTATATTTTAAATTAATTAGAGACCGTGTTATTTATCTATTCTTGTATGTGGATGATATGTTGATGGTTGGAAATAACAAAGAAATTATCCGGGATTTGAAGACCCAACTGTCCTAAAAATTCGACATGAAAGATCTTGGTGCTGCAAACTATATTTTGGGCATGGAAATTAAACGAGATTGGGCAAAGAGGAAGCTCTAATTAAACCAGAGGAAGTATTTTGAGACAATACTGCAAAGGTTTAATATACAGGATAGTAAACCGGTGAAGGTTCCTATTTCTGTAGGTGTAAAGTTATTTGTTGGATAGTGTCCCAAGACAAAAAAAGAGAAAGAGGACATGTCTCATGTTCCAAATGCAAGTGCAGTCGGTAGCCTGATGTATGCGATGGTTTGTACTAGACCAGACATTGCACATGCAATGTGAGTATTAAGCAGGTTTATGTCAAAACCAGGGAAGGAGAATTAGACATCAGTGAAGCAAGTTTTCAGGTATTTGCATGGCACTAGTGATTATGGTTTGTGCTATCAAGGAAGACCAGGACTGGACAGAGTTTTGGACATTCGTGGCTTTGTTGATGCAGATTGGGACGGAGATCTGGATCAGAGAAGATATACATGTGGGTATGTGTTTAACCTATTCGGAGGTGCAGTCAGTTGGATGAGTAAGATATAATATGTAGTGGCATTGTCAACTACAGAGGAAGAATACATGGCAGCCACTCATGCAAGCAAGGAAGCAGTTTGGTTGCAGAGATTGTGTTCAAGTATGCAGTTAGTACAGTAAGCTATAAGGATAGACTGTGACAGCCAAAGTGCAATTTTCTTAGCAAAGAACCTTGCTTATCATTCAAATACAAAGCACATTGATGTTCAGTATCACTTTGTGAGGGATATGGTAGAAGACAAAAAGGTGTTGTTGGTAAAGGTAGGCATTTTGAAGAATAATGCAGGTGCATTGAAAAAATATGTGAGCTCTGAGAGGTTCTCTTAGTGTAGATAAACAATGGGCGTTGTAGGGTTCGATGAATGACTAAGCTCTCATGTGGCCCCCTATGGAAAGAAAACAACAAGTGGGAGAATGTTGGGTTGTGTTATAAAAAAAAAATTGGACCCTATATTAGGTGGGCAGACCTACCTATGGTTTTTTGCATGGATTTCGCACATGGTTTTGGGCGCGATGGTTTTTGGTCCATGGTATTTTGTAGATCCAGTCAAGGGAACTATGGTAACATTCTAATCCAGTGTTAATGTATTAGGGTTTATGGATGCTTCGGAATGTATATATATATATATATATATATATTATATATATATATATATATTATATATATATATATATATATATATTATATATATATATGTATGTATGTATTTTAACATTAAAAGGAACATAATGAAAAATCAATATGGTAGTCCCAGTTTTGAAATCTAGGGAAAAAATCTCTATGTATATTCGTTTTATGTGTTATTTTCTTGCCATTGTTTATTTTCTGTTTTTAGAATTCGTACGCAGGTAATTTATGTACAGGGTTAAAACCTACACTGCAGCACCCAAATCATTCATTGCTTAAGAATTTGACAATTTTCCTTTGAGCACATTTATTTCCTACATGTTAGACGCTGCAACAAGCATGCCATCTACATACAATAACAATATAATATAGTTGCCATCATTTTTTCTTTTAAAATAAACACAATGGTCAGAGTGACATCTAGTATAACGTTGTTCAGACATAAACCTATCAAATTTTAGATACCACTACATTCGAGCCTATTTTAAGCCATACAAGCTCTTCTTCAATTTGCACATTAATTTCTCCTTTCCTTTGACCTCATACCCTTGTGGTTGTTGCATATATATTTCTTCCTCCAAATTCCCATGGAGAAAGGTTGTCTTTACATCTAACTTCTCAAGATGCAAATCTTCTGATGCCACTAGACTTAAAATAGTTCTAATTGAAGTCATTTTAACAATAGGAGAAAAAATTTCATCAAAGTCTACACCTTTCTTTTGTTCAAATCCCTTCACCGCAAGTCTATCCTTATACATCCATCTTCTTCCTTCAACCTGTAAACCCATTTATTCTACAATGGTGTTTTACCTGCAGACGACTTGACTAAGTCCCAAGTCTGGTTATGCATCAAAGAGTCCATCTCTTATTCCATGGCTTGCTCCCACTTTTTCATGATTTCTACCTAAATTTCTTCTTCATATCTTTCTGGTTCACCAAAATGAGTCAACAATACATAATATAATGAAGGAGAGTATCTTTCAGGGGATCTACTTATCCTAGTAGATCTTCTAACACCACTTTCAAGTTTTTAAGGTGCATGTTGTTGTTTTTGTGGTTGCTAGTCATTATAACTTTCAGGCACCTTTACTTTTTTTTGTGATCTCATCAAGCACTGTGTATTCTTTGATTTCTTTTTCCTGTTTATTTCCCTGCATATGATCATTATACAAGACCTTTTCATTGAATATGACATATCTTCTCCTAATGATTTTGTGATTTTCATAATCATATAAGTGATAACCAAAATCATTAACACCATATCCAATAAAATTACATTTCTTTGATTTTGCCTCAACCTTTGTTCTATTTTCTTTATTAATGTGGGCAAAGGATTCACAACCGAAAGTCTTTAAAAATGAGTAGTTACATTTTTACCTGTCCATGCCTCCTCTGGAATACCACCATCCAAAGAACTTGAAGGCCCTCTTTTTATTAGATAAACAACAATATCTACAACATATGCCCAAAATTGTAAGGGCAATCCTGCATGCAATCTCCTGCACCTTGCTCACTCCATAATTGTCTTGTTCATCCTTTCTGGCACACCATTTTCCTATGGTCTTCATGGAACTGTCTTTTCTTTATGAATTTCGTGCTCTTAATAGCAGTTATCAAACTCTTTGTTGTATTATTCACCTCCATTGTCTAATCTAACACAATTCAACTTATTTCTTGTCTCATTCTCAACCAAAGCTTTCCATTTCCTGAAAGTATCAAAAACATCATATTTATTCTAAATATAATAAATCCTGGTTTTCTTAGTTGCATCATCAATAAAAGTAATGTAATAGCAAGAGCCACCGAGAGATGATACCTAAGAAGGTCCCCATACACCTACATGCACAAGCTCTAATTTTTTGCTCTTCTTTTCCTTCCCAACCCTAACAAATTTGACTCTCTTATGTTTTTCATTAACACAATTTTCCCTTCAAACCTCGCAACAAATTTCTTGAGTGAAGAATTTGCATCCCCTTCTCACTCATGTTCTCAAGCCTATAACGCCATAGTGTCATATCTACTCTTATGGAGGTTAAATCATTAACATAATTAGAAATACCATTGCATAAATACAATGTACCAACCTTTTGTCCTTTTGCTGTTACCAGGGCTCCTTTTGTGACCTTCCACTTTTTGTCTATAAATGTAGTTACATAGCCTTCACCCCCAATTTCCTTGTTGAAATTAAATTTTTCCTCAAATCTGGAACATACCTTACCTCCTTTAATAGCCATTGGTTTCCATTTAGTTGCTTTATAAAAACTTTACCCATTCTAATAATTTTACAAGGTTTTTCATCACCCAAATGAACATGTCCAAACTCTCCTTGAACATAATCATGAAAATGTTTCCTATCAAGTGTGGCATGGAATGAAGCCCCTGAATCTACTCCCCAAGCATCAATAATATTTTCTAATGAAAGAATCAGAGCATCTTGCAACACATCGTCTATTACATTCACTTCTTGGTTGTTCCCTTGATGTGCATCCCCTTCTATTCCCTTTCAAGACTTACAATCTCTCTTCAGGTGTCCTTTCTTCCCACATTTCCAGCACATTATCCCCGATCTGGACTTGGATCTGCCTTTCCTTGACTTACTGTAACGTCTTGGGCTCTTTCCTCTTTCCATTTTTCTTCCCCTAGTCTCTATAGTCAAAGCATTACCTGATGTCTCACTTGATATTTTCCTTTGCATTTCCTCGATGAGGATGGCACCTACAACATCATAAAACTTTTTTAAGTACTAGATACAGAGGCAAAGCTACTAATATCCATAACTAAGCCATTCAAACTTTCTAGCAATGAGCACAGAAATAACAGATCCCTAACTTCATCATCAAATTTTACCCCTACAAAACTTAACGGATTGGTAATTGTGTTAAATTCATTTAAGTGATCATTAATGGATCCACCTTCTAACATATTCATATTAAATAGACACTTCATAAGAAATAGCTTATTTGAGGTCTAGGGTATTTCATATAGTTTGGCCAATGTTGTCATTAAACCTTTTGTTGTCATTTCCTTTGAAATTTTGAATGCCATTGATGCTACCAAGGATAGTCATATTGTTCCTAGTGTCATTATATTGAGGAAATCCCATTCTTCATCTGTCATACTTGTCATCTTCTTTGATTTTCCGATCAATGGTAGTACATATCTTTCTGATACAGATAATCTTCCATCTGCATCTTCCAAAACTGGTATTTTTGGTCATCAAATTTCTTGACCATAAACCTACCACCTTCTACCATTGCTCCCACTCAAACCAGTAACCCTTCTCTCCTGTGAGTTTATTAGCCAAATACATCTTTGGCTTTCATCCCAGTTGTCAGAAAAATAATTAATGGAGTAATGAAACACATACAATATTGCGGAAATACAAACACAAAAACACATAAAATAAGAGAGACATAGATATACGTCGTTCACCCAATTTGGGCTACATCCATGGAGAAATAGCCAATCCTTCATTTTGTATTATCCAGCAAAATGAAGAGATACAACCTACATTAGATCCGTTGTAATTTCTTCTTTGATCTCACACAATTTCCTTTCTCTTTCTTACTCGGGATAATTATACACAACCACAATGTAATTCTCTCATATAAACCAAGGGTTACCTTCCAAAGAAAAAACCCTAAATTAACATAACTTCTACCATCAGGTCACTTGCCTAATGAATAGCCCAGATTGACTACAAAATTACAATATTTTACAAGGCAATTTTTCATCTTTTTTTAGCTTCAGGGGTGCTGCCTCTAAACCCCTATCGGGGGGGTGTCCCCCCTGGACCCCTCTAGCAACAATCATATGGGAGGAGTTGCCACCCTGTTAGGAATAAGGATCCATCACAACTGAAACCAAAATCCTTTGAACAATTAAGATGATAATCAGGCTCAACACCCAACAACAAATCCAACAGGAAGAATATAAATATTAATTGCCCATTCACAAATGAATTGGGGAAAATACTAGTTTTGGTTTCCCAAGGGCTTCCCAAGTCTTCCTTGGTATGATGTTAACATCAAAGCCCAAATCTAGCATAGAATCCTTGATTTGGAACCCTGAAATATGTGCATCAACCCAAAATTCCCTTCCAGTCCTCCTCTTATTTTGTTGAACTCGTCTGGAGTTCCTTTCCGAAAAATTTGTAGAGATAAGTCCCTTTGCGAGATCTCCATCCTTAACAATAGCCTTAAGTTTCTTCTGCAACTTCCCTGACATCTGCTCATCGCCCATAATTTGTAGAATAACTTAAACCAATCTAGCACAGGGTGGGGCACGTCCCTTGAGGGCCTTGGGCTCCCTAACCTTGATTGCTCTAGTCATTTTTATCAAGGTTTATGGGTTGGTGCCAGCTGCTTGAAATTTTTTAAACATATCTATACTATTCTTTTTCATGCGTAGAGTTATAGGACCTCTTGGGCAATGCAAGTCTGATCACCGTTGGTTGCTCAAGGATATCAGAGTCTGCTCCCCTTCTCTTTCCTCCTCGAGTGATTATATTGATATTAGACATAGCCACTGGATCGGGTTCTCGAGGCTCTACATTGATCAAGTTTGCTCCTCTCTACCCATTATGATCCTCCCAACTAGAGATCAAGTTGAGACAATCCTCTATTGCATGTGTGTTCACTCTACATTGTGAAGACCAATGCCTTCTTGGTAATGAACAGTCATGGGTGACATGTCCCTCTTGGTCACAGTTATAGCAATGTATTGGACCTCTTCCTCCAGTCCTACCCTGTTAGGGTCCCACCCTAACCCCCTTATTTATGTAATGGGATCACTTCATAGTCAAGAGTCAATAAAGCCCATATTAATAATTGTAAGTGGCTAATCCGCAATTAATAATGGAACCACAATTAGTTGCAAATGGGCCGTAGTATTAGATAGATGGTATTATTAATACCATGGTATTGGCCTGTGGTATTGCATGTATGAGTCATATATAAAGGATAGAGACTCCCTGCGAGGAGCATCGTGTCTTATTTTGTAATTGAGCTATGCTCTATTGGAGGTTGCCCCCTCGAAGAGGCAAGTGAACATTACTCTCTGAATAATAAAATCATTGTTATTCTGTGTTCTGGGTATCTTTTCTTTGCATATTCTGTATTTGGGTATCATTTGCAAGTTAAGAGCATAACAAGTGGTATCAGAGCACTTTCTAGGGCCAGTGGGATCTCCATTTCGTAGCAAAAAAAATATTTGGCTAGAGACGTGTTTCGGCGTCTTTAAACCACGGGATCTGTCATTGAGTGCATAAATCTGCAGATTTGGGGAGGCATGCACGCAGGAAATACAAGAGGTGATCACGTCTATTGGACTCCCTTGTAACCCCTATCGGTACCCCTTCGAGTAGTAGCGCATTAGACAGAACCGCGCACGGACTGTCTTCCACATACCCTCTGGGTATATCGGAAGCCCCCTAGGCTCCTTTGAAACCTTGCCATAGATAAACCGTCGGCCGTCTCGTGGCTACAGTACACCGAGAATAGCACTCAGAGAGATTACTCACCCGTACGATAGGGTAGTCGGGTTGTACGGCTAAGGGTACGGTCAATCCTCCTTAGTTAGAGCCCTGAAACATTGGGCCGAGTACTACTACCAAACCCTTATGTATATTGTGATCTGTAGCACCTGACACTCCTCAAGACCCTAGTTCCCTTTTCTATCATCATCTCTTCCAGATCCGCTTGTGCAAAGGAGTGCAGCAGCAGCAGACATCGGTCCCAATCAGCCATTCCGATCTATTAGATCCATCAGATCCACAGAAGTAGTCAGTTCCGCCGCCCAGCGCTATCAGATCCGCCATTCAAATCTCTCAGATCCACCAGATCAGATTCGTTGTGAAGGGTTCCTATACCGGGGTATAATTCTCGCATGACTTTTGGCCGCATTGACATTTTGAGAATTTGGCCACTGCGGTATTGATAAGGGAGGAGTAAAACTCCGTTAGGAGTTTTCGGGGCGCTTATTGGTGATCTAGCCCATCAGAATCAGGACGACGAGCTGAGCATAGTGGTACCATTCACTTCTTAGTGAATTTTTTTTAGGCGGTCCCACTTTTAAAAAAATCCGGTTGGTGTATGGTAGCAACTAGAGCTCAAGCGATGGCCAATGAAAGGATGGACAAACTTGAAGAATCAGTGCATAACCTCGACCTTCAGCGTACCAGACTATGTAGCATGGTCGACAAAATAGTCCTGAAGGGCAAGGAGCAAGCCCACGAGGAGGAGTATAACGGCCATGAACACAATGAGGTTGAGTCTAGCCACTCTCCTCACGTCTGGCACACCCACCCACAACCCAGTCAGCGACCTCCCAAGTTGGATATGCATAAATTTGACGGTTCTCACCCGTCGGCATGGATAGCACAAATGGAGCATATTTCAAACTAAATCGCATCTTCGATGATGAGACTCAGCTTATGTTGGGGAGCATGTACTTGGACAATGAAAGGTGGCAATGGTGGGAATGGCAGCAACGTTGCACTGGACCTTTTAGGACTTGGCCCAAATTCACCAAAGCTATTCAAGACCGCTTTGACTAGGAATCATCTTTTTTGGGCCGTCTTACTAAGCTCCGACAGACTGGTACAGTGGATGAATATATTACAGCTTTTGAAGCCTTAGCCTTCCGCACTTGGGGTCTCTCAGATGGGTTCTACACGGAATGTTTTATCAGCGGTCTTAAAGAATCTATCAAAGCCCAAGTCCTACTGCACCACCCTCCCACATGGACGGAGGCTTGCAAGGTAGCTCGTAACATGGAACGTGCATTAGCAGCCCAATACAGTCGCCCAAATTTCTCCGCTAAAGTTCGCCCCCCACAGGCTCACAACACGACTCAAACACTTAAAGTCCAAAAGGTGTCACCTGCGGAGATGGCTGAAAGAAGAAAGCAAGGCCTATGTTACTACTCTGATGAAAAATACTCCCCAGGGCATAAATGCAAGGAGCCCAAATTTTTTCAAATTGATGCCACTGACTACAGCTCAACAGAAGAAGAGCCACCACTGGAGGAACATGAGCCGCTTGAAGAAGACAACCAACAGGACAATGTCTCTGACGAATCAGTTATTTCGTTGCATGCTTTGGCAGGGATTTCTTCCCCTCAAACTCTCAAAATCAGAGGGTTTATTAAACATCACCCAGTAGTAGTCTTGATTGATAGTGGAAGTACACATAATTTCATCCAT
>APFE030055421.1:73959-85638 GCA_000404065.3 Pinus taeda | reverse complement strand
TCACCAACATCCACCTTCAAAAGTCGCATTTTGGCAGAATTGCACTCATCTCCCATTGCAGGACATTCGGGATTTCAGAAGACGTATGCTCGCACCAGAAGATCATTTTTTTGGACAGGCATGAAAAAGGACATCCTTACCTTCGTAGCAGAATGCGATGTCTGTCAACGCCACAAAGGGGAAACTGTCAACACACCAAGAACATTACAACCATTGCCCATTCCGGCATCAATTTGGACGTAGGTTTCTATGGATTTCATTACAGGTCTTCCAAAGTCAGGGAACAAGCCAGTCATCATGGTGGTTGTAGACCGATTGTCGAAGTATGCTCATTTTTGCGCTCTACCCCACCCGTTTACACCAACTTTGGTTGCTCAATCTTTCAAGGATCAGATCTTCAAATTGCATGGCATGCCCACTTCTATTGTGTCCGACCGCGACCCGATCTTCACCAGCAATTTTTGGCAGGAACTCTTCAGAATACAAGGCACTCAAATAAAAGTCAATACTTCCTATCATCCGCAAACAAATGGTCAAACTGAAACCGTCAACAAATGTCTAAAAACCTACCTTAGGTGTTTTACTTCAGAAAAGAAACACCTTTGGGTACAGTGGCCACCTCAGGCTAAATGGTGGTATAACACAAACTATCATGCCACCACCAAAATGACTCCCTATGAAGCAGTATATGGTCAACTCCCGCCTTCACCTACTTCGTATCTCAAGGGATGCTCAAAAGTACAAGCAGTGGATCAACTCCTACAACACCGCACAACCATGCTAGCCCATCTTCGAGAGAATCTTCATCAAGCTCAGAACCGCATGAAGCAACAAGTAGACCAGCATCGCTCAGAGTGCAAATTTCAAGAAGGGGATCAGGTCTTTTATGGCTCCAACCATATAAGCAAACATCACTCAAAGACAAGGGATGTCAGAAACTCTCTCCCAAATTCCACGGACCATATCAAGTACTTCACCGCATTGGAGAAGTGGCCTACAAGTTGGCCTTGCCACCTACTGCAAAAATCCATCCATTTTTTCATGTCTCATGCCTCAAGAAAGTGATTGGGAACAATTGCAGAATTCAGACTAGTCTACCGTAATTGGACGAAGAAGGGTCCATCTGGCTTCAACTAGAACAGGTCCTAAACACACGAGTCAAGCAACTGCGCGGCCGCATGATTAAGGAATTCCTCATCAAATGGAAAGACACCTCTCCGGAAGATGCAACTTGGGAACCAGCCACTATTCTTCAGCAGTTTCCGCATCTTCAGCCTTGAGGACAAGGCTAGTTTTAAGGGGGAGGGCATGTTAGGGTCCCACCCTAACCCCCTTATTTATGTAATGGGATCACGTCATAATCAAGGGTCAATAAAGCCCATATTAATAATTGTAAGTGGTTAATCTGCAATTAATAACAGAACCACAGTTAGTTGCAAATGGGCCGTAGTATTAGATAGATGGTATTATTAATACCACGGTATTGGCCTGTGGTATTGCATGTTATGATCATAATTATAAAGTAGAAACTCCCTGTGAAGGAGCATCGTGTCTTATTTGTAATCGAGCTCTGCTCTATTGGAGGTTTCCCCCTCGAAGAGGCAAGTGAACATTACTCTCTGAATAATAAAATCATTGCTATTCTGTGTTCTGGGTATCTTTTCTTTGCATATTCTGTATTTGGGTATCATTTGTAGGTTAAGAGCATAACATACCCTCCTTTATTCCTCCACCTCCTCTCCTTCTAGGAGCTTCATTTATTCTAAAGGCATAATGATCCATTCGATTAGCCAGAGCATCCAAAGCACTACACTAAATTGTGTGATGAGTTGGTGACTCGCAAAATTTGTAGAAGACATTGTTTGGGACACTTGAGTATTTTTGTAGGATAGGACATGGACGGGGGAGGTGTCCATACACACAACATATTTCATAGTACTCGGACAAAGATGCACTTTGTTGGATGGGGAAAGCATGAAATTGAGTATGGCCTTTAGCACTATCCAAGGATCAAATGGAAAAGGTACAAGAGGAAACCATATTAACAATGGCAACTGGATTTGGAATTCAGGAGGAGGGAGTGAAAAGGTTTCCATCAAAGAGGAATCTTTCAGCAATCCAACTCCGACATGCTGATAGGACTGTGAGGATTCACCCACAAGTGATATGCTTCCAGTAGTTTGAGAATTATTGGAAAAAAAGGTAAGTTGGTCGATGTCCACGATGCCCCCTGGTGAGGGAAAGCAATCATCCTAAAATAAGTTTAGACAACATTTTCCATGGCATAAATCCATGTGTGATTGCACCTAGTTAAAGTTTATAATATAAAGGTCCATCTATAACTTTAGCTTCTACTGAAACCGTTTTTCCAGCTAATTATACTTGTAATGTATTCAAATTTTCGTAAGGTTTGAAACCTCTTCCATCAAAAGCTTTAAGAGTGGTGGGTGGCTAATTAAGTTGTGGAGAACCAATAGCTTTCCAACATGAAAATGACATGATACAAGTCAAAGCACCTTCGTCCACAATTGTCTGATGGATAGTTTTACTTCGAAAAATAACCTAGATCATGAATTTCAATTGGGGTGGAAGTTTGGGAGTATGATTCTCACGATTAAAAACCACAAGATTCGAATTTGACGGATCTATCCCTCCAATTTTTGCAAGCAACGACCTATTTTGAACAAGAAAAATCTGTAATACCTCGAGAGTTGACATAGCAAAAGGAGCCTGGGCCAAGTCCTGAACTATGTTGTAATTTTGAGCAACTCTCGCATGAGGATTAAATGTGGATTTGTGAATAACTCGTTTAGGAGGTTTAATGGTTAATTAAGTCGGTATCACATTTGGAGAAGGATCTGAAGAAAATTGAGTGGAACTAGTAGGTTTATCAGTAGCCTTACCATTCGAGGGATTTAGGTTACCATAGTCTTTATTTCTCATAGCCACCTTGATCTTGTCTCTATGTTTGGTGGAAGATAACACATAACCTCAAAAGAGGAAGGCGGATCTCGTGCAACCATATTTGTATCCTGGTTGGGAAAGGTATCGTTTAATATAGCAGGCATGTTAGATGATGAATTCAAGAATTGTTTAACTTCCACCCGATGTGGATAGTCCCGAGTAAAATGTTCCTCATTACAGATAAGGCAAGGATAATTAGGCTTTCGTTTGTCCTTAGGAGACTAATTATTTTGTTTTTCCTGCGAAGAATTGTTTTTCTTCTTCTTTCCCTTACCTTTATTCTTACTTTCTAGCTGTTGACATTTTCCTTTCATGGATTGAATGACATTAATCTCAAAAGTAGTCTCAAGAGTAGTAGAGGATGAGTTTTGAGTAACCACAATAGGAGATGAACCAAATAGTTTACTCACAGGCTGTTGACTAGCAGAACTAATCACACCATCAGTGGCATGTGATTCTTTAGTGTGAGGTGGTGGATCAGTGTGGTGAATTCGTGGAGCATTGGGTATCATGTCGTAGAGCGTGCCAGATTGAGTATAAATCAAATCAAGGTACTGGGCACGAGAAATGACTTGCTCGTCAGTAACAACTCCACCTTTAGAATTGTCTTTAGTTATGCATGGTAACAAAGATTTGATAAGCCATTCAGCAAATAACTGGTCAAGAATGATAGTTTTGACCAACCAACATCGACATCTCCATTCATGAATATGATCAGAGATATGAGTGGAGTCATACTATTTCAAAGAGGTCAAAAGTTTAGTTCCAATTTCATATTGGATAGGTAACTGAAAATGGGTCAAAAATGTAGTTGCCAAGGCATTTAAATTATTAAATGAATATCTGGCAATTCAACATACCACCTTATTGTCGTATAGTAAGATTCATCTAGAAAAGTCATAAACAAATTGAATCATCATTTAAGGAGTTGGATGAACACCATAAATGATATGTCATAACATGAGTAGACGGGTCTTCTCCGGGATTTCGATTGAATTTTGGAATATCGCTCGACAATTTGGTAGGAATGGTCGACCACCAAGGAGAATGACAAATAGGGTCATTCATTAGCCAATTTAAATTTGGTAATTCGAGAGTTTCCATGAATGGAAACTACCTATTAAAGTTCGATGGAGGATATCCTAGGTATGACGAAATGGGTTGACCAACCAGAATTTTCATTCTAAGATAAGGAGGATTTTGATAACAAGGATAAGCATAGCTAGATGGTCCAGTTCCTTGCTAACCTTGAAAAGGCTAGGATGGTTGTGTTTGAATATGTTGGCCTTGATAAGGAATTTTAATAATAATAGTATGACCAATAGGCATTTGTGAGATACTTTGGAATGGCTTCCTAGAGGGATTTTACATCATCCCTACATTGGGTTGACTAGTTGGTACTTGGGCCATACCATATACAGGTTGATTCACTTACATTTGAGGTATAGATTGACCAAGTGGTGGGGTTTGCAACGCACCCTGAAGAGGCTAGGAAGGTGGGATTTGAGAAATCCAAAATATCAGTGGAATACATTGGGTTTGAGATACAACCTCAACAAGTTGACTTAGTTGAGATAAAACTTGGGCAGGTTGAGTCATAGATTGAATAGGTTGGAAAGTGGGAACCTAGGGTGTGACCAAGGTAGGTTGTGAAGTGGGAATTTTATTCAAAACCAAACCAAGTTGAACAAGCGACATAGGATTCCAAGAATCCATTCTTGGGAATGGAGGACTCGAATAGAATTGGGCACCAATTTGTGAAATTTGATCAGGATATGGAGACATGGTAACAACAAGTAGCCCCCCGGGATAAGGAGCATATGGAGGAAACTTGGGGGGAGTACCCAGTATAGGATGGAGTAGGTTGTTGTAGATGTCCCAATCCACTAACAAATGAGCCATATTGTTTCTCCAAAGAAGGTTGGGGCACAATAGGTGGAATATATGGTGAGGCACTCATCAAACAAATATTGGATAACATTCTAGATGAAGATGACAAGGGAGAATTCCATGGACTAGTTGACGCACCAGAAAAGGTTCTAGATAATGATTGGTAACCAGGTGGCACTAGCAGACCACCATACAAATGGGATTCAAGTGAGGTTGCAAACATAGAAGTAGTTGCAAATTCAGTTAACTCACTCATAACAGAGGGTATGGATTGAGAAACCGTCGATGACTCAGTCATGGTTAAACTTCCCAAAGAAGTTTGTTCAGGGAAACTCAAAGGTGGGTTGAAACGAAGAGTGCTAGGTGTAGGAGCATGTATTGGAGTATTAGGAGTATGAGGAGTATGAAAAGGATGAGATTGATAAAGATGAGTCCATATTAAATGGACAGGAGATGAAGATTGAGAATCTTTATTAATTTCCTCAATACTCAAAATATCAGGTAGAAGTACTTCTCCATTGGGATCGAAATATATGGTTGGTGGTTAGGTCAAAGGTAGTGGAAGAGAAAGAGAATGCCCTAAAGTAATAGGTTCAGTTAATTGAGGTTCCTCGGGCCATATAACCTTAGGTTGTAATGTATTTGAATCAGGAAATTCAGGTTCAATGACTTCAAGTAGTGAAGTTTCAAGGCTTTAAGTTTTGACTATGTTGGACTCACTAGTTGGTAAAGATGTGATTTCTGGATCAATACTTGTGGGAAGTAATGATTCTGGTTGATTGACTTTAGATGCAGTTCCAGAAGGGGAAGCTTCTAAAGTACTAGTTTTGGTAGTTTACGTCTTTTTATTCTTTCGACGACGAAGTGTTGCCTCGAGAAGTAGAGGAGGCAATCTTTGCATTATACGCGAATGACAAGGTTGTTGAGGGTGTTCTTCCATGATGGGTTGAGAAATTTTAGAACTTTAAAAACACAAAATAAATCAAGGGGGTAACTAGGTAGAAAAGGATTATGAAGTCAATTGTGAACTATGGAATACCATTTCTAGTATGTGCAGGCAATCTCCCAAAATATTGTGTTCGGTGTATCACAGTGGACAAGGCAGCCGACTCGGTTACCTATGGCGGGAGAAAAACCTATAATGGACTTCCAAAACATACCTAGAGGTACATGGAAGTTCAGTTTTTAGTAGTGTTCTCTAATGTGTCTTGTGCAATAAGAAGTATTCTGATATACTTTTCATATGTGGAGCACCATCTGATATACTTGAAGGTACATGGAGAATGACCTGATATACTTGCGTACGTGGAATACAAACTACCCCCATAATGTAATGCAAACAAGTAATGACAACTCCTACGTTTAAAACGTTAGAACACGTCTCTAACCTAGACCTCTATGTGTGTCGTGAATGTTCCAAATTCTCCTTAGATTGATTAAGTAAATTTTAGAAGTTGATCTTCAATTATGTTTTAGTTTCAATGATCGTTATATGAGTTCACCTGAATTCCCTAGGATGAAACTAGCATGATAACAAGAACTCTTTCACTTTCGATGAATATCTATCTATGGGAAGCAAGAAAAAAATTGATTCAGGAAGAAAAGGTGCAACAAAAAAAGAGCTTCCTAACTAGATCTTTCAATCTCACTATTCCAATTCAATTCGAAACCTTAAAACATGACCAACCGTGCAATGTAATCTATGCACAATTCTCCTTAAAACTATGCAAATGTAATATATGCATAATTTCAAATGAAATCAAATGTAATCTGAAATTTCATTAAAAGAAGACTCAAACTAAAATTAGGTGAAAATTCCAAAGATCAAAAGAGAGGACACTCAAAGGTGATTAACACTCATACACAGTTCGTGATTGCGGGTGGAAATGTTTTGCCAAAATGAAAGAAAAAACACTAAAAAATTGTTAAGAAACTAAAATTTTTCTTTTCATTTCCTTTTCAATTTCAAATGCAATGAAAATGAAAATGAAGATAGATCATTGACCAAAATAACTCCCACAGACTATGTTGGTACCATTCCATTGCCATCTTTTTCTTCTAGAAACACCATCATTTGTCTATATTTTTCCTCCATAGACCCCTTATATCCATCGAAATTGATTAATTAATAGCATTATAGTTGTTAGTTTACATTAAAGTTAATTTATGAATTTTTATGTTAAAAATTAGGAATTTTCAACAAAAAGATTACAGGATGTCATTACTTCCTGTAAATGGTTTATGGTCTGGCACGTGGCATGACAGGCAAGCCAAAACAATGGATAGGAATGAGATCTGGAATGTACATGCATGGTGAAAAATTGGTTCAACAGCAAATCAAAAGCTCCTGTTTATGCGGTCAATGCTGGTCAAACCCCAGCCTTTTGGTTACAAAGGCAGCAAAAAGCCATGGTTTCCCAAACCGGTTTTGTTTTGCTTTTGGAAATCAGTTTAGATTAGGAAGGACCAAAAATCACTCTTTTGAAAAGCAAAAACATCTGCTTAATGAATGTACATTCGATTTAGATAGGGACAAGCAGATAAAGACTGCGTATTGTTTTGTTTAAATGATTACGATTATTATCTTTGTGTATTGTTTGAGAACAGAATTCTTGTATGTGATTGCAATCTTCAGAACTTAATTACAGTGACCGTGTTAATCCAACAGTGTTTATGCGTTAATACTCTCGTTGCTTGAGGTTACTTCAGTGTGCCATTGAAGCGTGGACGGGCCCTACGCGGATTGGTATACTGTTAATTTCATTTACATAGCATTTTTTGAATTTGAGTAGTGTGCATAGTGTTTAGTATTATTTCCATGCTTATGATTTTATCGATTTGATTAGAAATTCTTGCAAATGGTATTTATGGTGGAACTTGAAGATTTTATTGTTAGATCATCGAACCATATCTTGTAAAAGATCTGATCCATCGTTAGATTTTAAAGCATCTCCATAGACTCTGTTTTCATGCATTTAAAATTCAGTGTGCTTTTGATTTTTCATGAATGCTTAAGTGTTAGCTAGACAGAGCTTTTGTGCATAGCATCCTTGTAAGAGGATTAAAATCTCAGTCTAGCAATATGTTGTATCTTCAGGACAATTAGATAAATTAGGTGATCTGAGTGTTAAGGTGAGAGGAAACATATTTTAACCTCCTGTAAAGGAGTGTTGTATCTTGTCACAGTAAACACTTAGTTAGGAATCCTTTATGTCTATAGACTTTATACATGTTCCTCTAAGTTTACTTACCTTGGTTGATAATAAATCTAGTCTAATCCAGCACCCTAGATTGGCCACTACATTTTGGCACCATTATCGGGGAGGCGCAGTTAGAGGATTTCGAAAAAAATCAAAATATAAAAATAAAAATAAAAAATTAAATAAACAAAAACATAACATAAATTTGATTTTGATTGTCACTTTAGAAGTCATGTTTGCTTATGCCTAGATCTAGAGATAATAAAGGTATATTCATAAAACCCCCCATCCAAAGACTAACCTGCCACCAGGAGCAGACCCTTTGGGAAAGACTGAACACACAACACCAGTCGAGAAAATCACCATACAAATATTAGAGGATAAAAAAAAAATCAGGCCAAAGACTTACACTTATTGAGAGACAAACCCTATTGGCACACGAATCTCAGAAGAAACATCTCCCTGAATCTTCTACAAAGAGAGAAAGTAGAAAAATAACTCAACAATCTCTAGAACAACTCTTTGGAGCAAGTGATATTGAACAAGCAATTAAATCACCAGAGGAATCTATAAAAATGGTTGAGGAAGGAGGAGGATCAGCACAATGACCCACTCCTGAACAACAACAAGATTAAGGAGAGGAGGAAGAATCAACCTTTAAATTTCCTATCCACGAACCAGAAGACAATAATGACGAGGAAATAAAAATGAAAAACATATCTCCTTCTATGTTACCAAACTTTTATGGAATGGCTTCAGAAGACCCAAATTCATTCTTGTTTGAGTTTGACATTGTATGTCAAACATATGGTTACACAGATGATTCCCATAGGCTTAGACTCTTCCCAGCAACATTAAAGGCATCAGCACTAAGATGGTTCTTGGGACTTGGTGAGCATGCAATAACTGATTGGGATGGCATGAGAAGAATATTTCTAAGGAAATACCAACCTTATTGTAGATCAAAGGATTCTAAAGATGATATCTTTAGGATGAATCAAAAAGAGGATGAAATTTTAGAAGAGTACTTGGAAGGATTTGCTTACAATTTACAAAAATCAAAACATCGATCCATGACTCTTGATCTCATTAGAACAATATTTTTGAAGGGAATTCGAGAGGAATAATTAGATGATCTTAATTTGATGGGAAAAGGTGATATTTCCAACTTACCTTTCGAAGAAATTGTTGATTTATGTGAAAAGTATTCTACGAGCAAAGCCAAAATTGGAAAGAGAACCATATCATCCAAAGCCACAAAATCTGCTTCAGCAAGTGTCACACGAGCTGAAATAGGAAATTTGTTAGAGGAATTCAAAATAGATCTGTTGAGTACCTTAGGAACTCAAATTGACACTCTTAAAGCTAAGAAAAGACAAGAAGAGGAAGATCAAATGATGGCTATCTTTTGTCCAAAACGTCGGAAGAAACATGCCTTAAAAGATTGCCCATTAGAAAACATTCAAGTTTGTGCCTTTTGTACTGAAAATCATGATATATTTCATTGCTCTAAAGTCAAGGTTTTGCAGAATTGTAATATGGCAGCTAATACAGATATGAAGAATGTGTATTTTATGGGCACAAAGAGACAATGGCAGCCAAGACCTCCACCTCAAGGTATGTTCCCAAACCAGAATTTACAATTTCCTGCACATGATCAGATGTATGCTCAGAATTCATGGAATGTACCCATGACATGGCAGCACCAAAGTTACCCACAACAACAATGGAGACCCTCTCAACAATACTCTCAACAATATCAACCATACCCTCAACCATACCAACCATATTCGCAGCCATATCAACAATATCATCAGCCATATTCGCTATATCCTCAATCATATCAGCAATATCCTCAACAGCAAGTTGTTTACCCACATCAACCCCAACCCACTCAACAAGCATTGCCTGCTTCTCCACCAATAAATCCACCACAATTACAACTTCCATCTAACCCACAACCTCCTAGACCTACTCAAATCCCTGCTCAACCTGTACCAAATCCAAATAACATAGCAGAGAGACCAGCTTACAATGTAGATGAGGGACCCTCATATCCCACATTACCATTGCAAAATATCAATTTGAGGTCTAGTAAGGTACTTCACAAAGAATCTCCAACAGTTGAAAAAAAAGGAGAACACGAAGAAAATGAAAATGAAACTCCCATTCAAAGGAAACCAAATGATGACATCCAAAACAAACAAATGCAACCGTTGCATCCACCACCTTTTCCAGATAGATTGGTCCAAACAAAACTTCCCATGTCTATACCACAGTTTGATGTTTTAGATGAGCTAAAGAATGTCTATATAAAAATCCCGCTACTACAAGCCATAAAATACATTCCCATATATACTAAATCCATCAAAGAATTGTGCCTTAAAAAGCCTAATAGGAAAAGAGTTGATCCATAAACCATTCAAGTTATTGGACATTTAGTTGGCCTTATGACAAACACCATTTCAATGGAAAAGTATGTTGATCCTGGTATTCCCAGAGTCACTACAATCATTAACATCATACATATTCCAAACACCTTAATTGACCTTGGGGCCGCAATAAATGTGATCTCTTGAAACCATGAAAACACTTCAGCTCACAAACTTACAGCACACAACAATTGTTCTAGAACTCGCTGATAGGTCTAAAGTGATTCCTGAAGGGATTTTGGAGGACATAATTGTTTCACTGGACTCTTGGGAGTATCCAGTGGACTTTTTATTTCTTCAGCCAAAATCCAATTTAGGAGGACACCCTATCGTCCTTGGTAGACCATGGTTAGCAACTGTTGATGCATTCATAAGATGTAGATCAGGTAATATGATCATTTCACGAGGAACTGAAAGAAAACAACTCACTCTTTACCCATCAGCACAATCACCAATAGTAGCACACAATTTATGGCTTGATGATAAATACAATGATAAGGCAGAAGTTCAATCTGTTTTCAGCATCAACCAAATATATGATTTTCAAGAACATAATAATGATGATTTGGTAGAATTGTTCCTTTCTCAACTTGATATTTACGAAGAATTAAGAAATGACCAATACCATGCTGCAGATGAAATTTTGGCAGAAAATTTTCAGGAAACATGCACCATTCATTCTTTGCAAACAAAATTTCACAACATTTTTCCTATCCAATCTATCAAAAACACACAAAGCAAGACCATAGAGATTAGTCCAGGAAAAACTTTGAATATTGGCACTCACCTAGACTCATCTTAGGAAGAGAAATTGATTCAATTATTGAGAAAATACCAGAAAGCATTTGCTTGGGACTACACCGATATGCACGAAATTCACCCTGAAACATGCACCCACCATATTTATACTGATAGTAATATCAAACCAGTGAGGCAACCACAGAGACGAATGAACCACATGCTTCAGGATATTGTTAGAGAGGAATTACAAAAACTGTTGAAAGTCAATTTTATCTATCCTATCTCTGACAGTCAGTGGGTATCCCCATTAGGAGTAGTGCCCAAGAAAAATGATAAGTGGAGGATTTGTGTTGACTACAGACAATTGAACAAAGCAACCCTCAAAGATTATTTCCCACTACCATTTATTGACCAAGTGCTAGACACATTAGCTGGGAAATCATCATTCTCTT
>APFE030055421.1:5980-73306 GCA_000404065.3 Pinus taeda | reverse complement strand
GAAGAACACCTCCATATTTTACTCCAAAGGAAAATAAGAGGCTAATCAAACAAAGTGCTCGATACTCATGGGTTAATGGAGATTTATTTTACATTGGTTATGATATGATTATTAGACGATGTGTAAGAAATGATGAAATAATTGATATTTTAAAATCTTGCCATGATGAACCGGGTGGTGGGCATTTTGCAGCTAAAAGAACAGCATTCAAGATTCTTAGTCTTGGATACTACTGGCCATCTATTTTTAAGGATTCCAAGAAATACGTGAAGAGTTGTGATAGCTGCCAAAGATGGGTAGGCCAACAACTACAGATGAGATGCCACTTCAGCCTCAAGTACACCTAGAGCCATTTGAAAAATGGGCTCTAGATTTCATAGGACCCATCAATCCAACTTCCAAAGGTAAGATGTACATCGTAGTATGTACTGATTACGTGACAAAATGGGCTGAAGCCAAAGCACTAGTCCAGGAAACTGAACAAACAGTGGTAAACTTCCTTTTCGAAGAAATTTTTGTAAGGTATGGAGTACCAAGGGAGATAGTGACAGATCAAGGTACTTAGTTTACTTCAAAGTTAGTTAAGAACATCACAGAAAAATATCAAATCAAGCACAGAAGAAGTACACCTTACCATTCACAGGGCAATGGCCACGTGGAATCCACAAATAAAATATTGGAAGGAATTATCACTAAGACCGTAGCAATGAACAGAAAGAATTAGGAAGATAAGCTCAAAGACACACTCTGGGCTTATAGAATCACGTGGAAGAGTACTACAGGATTTACACCATATCAGTTGGTGTATGGCAAAGAGGTAATGCTTCCTATTAAATTTCAAATACATACTTATAAGATCGTTGTAAATTTAGGAATTGATCTTAATGAAGCACAACAAGAAAGAATTCAGCAGTTGAACCAGCTGGATGAAATGAGGTAGCAAGCAGAGGAGACAACACTCCTAATGCAGAAACAAAGGAAGCAGTGGCATGATGCACATATTCAAAAAAGAACAGTTCAAAGAAGAGATTGGCTTTACTTTTGACTCTAAATTCAAGATTAAAGCCAAATTTACCACCATGGAGGGCCATATGAAATAGTTCAAGTTTATGAGAATGGCTGATCAAGCTTATCTTTGATGGAAAGGTACCCCTTTTTGTCATGCCATAGGTTGAAACCTATCATAGCCCATCAGTTAAAGAGAATTTTCTTCAAACTGTATCTCAGCAAAGGAAGGTTGAGATATTGCAGCCTTCAGTTAGTATCTCTACCTTAGTTCATTTCATTTCATTTAAAATTAAAAATTAAAAAATTAAAAAAATAATAATAATAAAAAAACAAAACAAAAAATTAAAATAAAAGAAAATAATAATAATAATAATGGTTTAGATGTGAAAACTAGAGTCTGGCACACTCTAACCCAGAATTCTTACTTGAAAACCAATTCTTTGGCTGGTAAGAATTCCTTGTTCTTTTTGCTTACTGTTTGATTTATTGCTTCAATACTGACTTGAGGACACGTCAAAGCTTTAGTGGGGGAGAAGCATTAGCATTTTTGTTTTCCTTATCTCATCTCCTCATTGTAAATTCTCAAAGAGTTTGTTTCAGCACTTCAGTATTTCAATAGAGAAGTTGTTTTTGTCTTTGCTCTAATCAGAGGGACCTGTTTAAGCAATTTGCAGTGGGACCTGTTCAGAAGACTATGTTACCAGCACCAACATTAGAGGGACCTGTTCAATAAACATCAAAGGGACCTGTTAAAGACTGCTATCTCATGCTACTTCAACAAAGCTTCAACAAAGTTTCAACAGAGTTCAAAGGTTGCTTATCACCGAGGCTCCATCAACACCAAAGATCAAGGAAGTTGCACACACATAGCTCTTTTCCAGATATCAAAGAATCTACACAAACATTCTCCAGATCTCAAAGGGACTTGTTGTATCCAAATTCATCTCAGAGGGACCTATTATGGGCAGCGAAGATTAGTCATATATGAACAAGAAAGATCAGTCCTACCTATGCATGCCAACTCAACTCTTGATCAACCAATAAAGTGTAATGTATTGTTGTAATTTTTATTTTTAACATTTAAAGTCTTGGATTATTTGTGTTAAATGTGATGACTATGACTGCTTATGATCAATTTCAAAAACACCCCTATACCCATCACCCTTGTCACATTCCTAATACCTATCATTTCCTAACACTCTAGCTTATCCCCATACTCCTCCTACGATTTTTAAATCTTCTATTACACCACCCTCCAAGCCTTGTTATTAACTCCTCATTGGTCATCAAACCTTACTATCGGTCCAACATCTCCCTATTTGGCTAAGTACCAATGAGCAAGGGACAGGTGGTGAACCATTGGAGAGCCAAGTGTTACACGATTTCGTTCATTGTTTTTTAATCGACCAATTTATAACATGATTGTTCGACCTAAGTTGACTCATGCAAACAACTGTCTGTTATTCTACTCCAGTACTCCATACATGCTTACGACGTTCTCATGATGGTACTCATACAACCCAGTACAGCTACTCCTTTGTCTTTGTAATATGAATATGCTATGTTATTATCATTCTCAGTTTGTAAAAAGGGTGTTCCATACTAGTAATTCAAACGCTGTGATTTCAAAAAAAGTTTGAGAACAGCAAAGTGCTACGAAGGGAAAACACAGTAATTGGGCTCACAAGTTTCCACCTCCGCCATCATTCAAGGACAGCCATCCGGTCGCTGCCTAAGCCATTGAAGAAGCTGAGCCCGAGAACAGAGGGCGCTACCAGGTCGGTTGTGTGGAGCGAAAAACAAAGGTAACAAATCAAGAGACCCTTGTTGAATTATTAAGCATAAACGAAGAGGGTTAGAGCAGGAGTTTCTCTGTCAAAATGACTAATATAGTAGAGCCTAATGTATTTGATAGTTCCTAGTACCATGATGACTGTATTAAAATTTTAAGAGAAAAACAATGGCTACCCTTCTTGGAGAAGTTTAATGGGAGAAATGAAGAAGTAACTAAATAGTTTGCCTTTACATTTAATAGAGAGAAAGCATTGATAGGCAACTTATCATTTAGGATTTCAGAAGACACCATAGCACAATCCTTGGGGATCAGCCCAGAAGGAGAAAAATACTTCAAAACAAAAGAATTCAAGGAAAAATCATGGACCCAATTCATGTCTAGGTCGAGGGTTTCATCTGTTAACTGGAAAAAGGGTATCCCTAGGAGCTGGTCGATGCATCCATGGGATGAAATGGTGTATATCATTCAAAAATTTGTCACGTGTGAGGGTCGTTACAACATAGTCTATGTATACCACATCAAACTCCTGTTGCATTTAAAAGGGCAGTGCACCATTAGTTTACCCTATTTCCTCTTGCAGAGCTTGACCAAGATGTCAAAAACTATCCAAAAGCAAAAGGGTAATGAGGACAAAAGCCTATATCATTTTGGGTTAATTAAAATTCTCATTGAATTTGAAGTGCAGAAAAGGGGAAAAACATGGAAGGAATTTCTGGTTTCCAATCAAATCAGAGATGGAGAGGATGAACAATAAAAACAAGAGCACTCAGGATTTATGCTTAACATTGATGAAGAAATCCTTGTGCGCAAGTCCAGCAATGTCCCTCCACCCAGCAGTAGTGTGAGGACGAGAAAGATGAGCCAAGAGGTTGCCTAGAAAATGGAGCAAGACAAAAATTTCACTACATATACAAGAAGGTCCAGGAGAGTACAAAGACCCAGCCACAAGAAGATCAACCAGAGTCAAATGCACATGAACCGATGGACATCGAGAGCAGTGCTCATTCACAGCCTGGACCGGAAGCCAAAATGGAATTTGAGAGCAACAACAAGCAAGGAAAAGAGTCACCACCTGCAATCAAGAAACAAAGGAGATTAGAAAAACAAATTGAAAAGTTAAAAGAAGAATTGGTGGAGGCCAACATGCTGGAGAAAGTCATCAAGAGGGAGAACGAAATGTTGAGAACTCAGAGTAAGAAAACCCAGCAGAAAAATGAGAAGCTTAAGGAGCAAATCAAAGAGCTCAAGGCAAAATAAACTGACATTTTCAAGTGGGCAACCAAATGGTATACTCAAAAGAAAGCCCTCAAGGAGAAATACAAGAATTTGAAACATGAGCTCCACATTCAGAAGGATGCCCAAGTTCAGAAGAACATAGATGCATTGTTAAAAGCAGCAGAGGTATAGGCAGGAACAGAGTATAGAGGCAGCACATCAGGATTAGCATGAGGACATGCTAAGTCATTGAGCTTGGGGGAGATGTTGGTACCATTCCATTGCCATCTTTTTCTTCTAGAAACACCATCATTTGTCTATCTTTTTCCTCCATAGACCCCTTATATCCATCGAAATTGATTAATTAATAGCATTATAGTTGTTAGTTTACATTAAAGTTAATTTATGAATTTTTATGTTAAAAATTAGGAATTTTCAACAAAAAGATTACAGGATGTCATTACTTCCTGTAAATGGTTTATGGTCGGACACGTGGCATGACAGGCAAGCCAAAGCAATGGATAGGAACAATATCTGGAATGTACATGCATGGTGAAAAATCGGTTCAATAGCAAATCAAAAGCTCCTGGTTATGCGACCAATGTTGGTCAAACCCCAGCCTTTTGGTTACAAAGGCAGCAAAAAGCCATGGTTTCCCAAACCAGTTTCGTTTTGCTTTTGGAAATCGGTTTAAATTAGGAAGGACCAAAAATCACGCTTTTGAAAAGCAGAAACATCTGCTTAATGAATGTACATTTGATTTAAATAGGGACAAGCAGATAAAGACTGCGTATTGTTTTGTTTAAATGATTACGATTATTATCTCTGTGTATTGTTTGAGAACAGAACTCTTGTATGTGATTGCAATCTTCAGAACTTAATTACAGTGACCGTGTTAATCCAACAGTATTTATGCATTAATACTCTCGTTTCTTGAGGTTACTTTAGTGTGCCCTTGAAGCGTGGACGGGCCCTACGTGGATTGGTATACTGTTAATTTCATTTACATAGCATTTTTTGAATTTGAGTAGTGTGCATAGTGTTTAGTGTTATTTCCATGTTTATGATTTTATCGATTTGATTAGAAATTCTTCCAAATGGTATTTATGGTGATAGCTTGAAGATTTTATCGTTAGATCATCGAACCATGTCTTGTAAAAGATCTGATCCATCGTTCGATTTTAAAGCATCTCCATAGACTCTGTTTTCATGCATTTAAAATTCAGTGTGCTTTTGATTTTTCATGAATGCTTAAGTGTTAGCTAGACAGAGCTTTTGTGCATAGTATCCTTGTAAGAGGATTAAAATCTTAGTCTAGCAATACGTTGTATCTTTAGGATAGTTAGATAAATTAGGTGATCTGAGTGTTAAGGTGAGAGGAAACATATTTTAACCTCCTGTAAAGGAGTGTTGTAGCCTGTCACAGTAAACACTTAGCTAGGAATCCTTTATGCTTATAGACTTTAGACACGTGCCTCTAAGTTTAGTTACCTTGGTTGATAGTAAATCTAGTCTAATCTAGCACCCTAGATTGGCCACTACAACTGTAATATGAAAAATATTTTTAGCCAATCAATAATCAAGCTCAAGTGTTTACAACCCTAATGACAAGAAGAAAGAAAAATTAAACAAACTCTCATCAAAGGAAATCAATACAAATGTAAACTCAATGATGGATTTTGAGAGACACGGACAAATTTAGAGACAAACTTTCTGGACCAAAGCATAACAAAGAGCAAGGTAAAGAAATGATTTTTTTTGCATTCTACAAGATCATCGCAAATGCAGAGTGGGCACCAAAGTGCTTCATTGCACTTCCAGAGAGCAAAGGTTGCACTGAGGCATTTTGTCTCAGAACAAAGAGTGTGTTGGGGTTAATTTGGTCAAAATATGGCAAAAGAAACCCTACCAATCTCAAAATTTTGTTTTGTTAAGCTCAATTATTGTCTGAATAAGTCAATTAAGGTCGCTTTGAAAGGTGAAAAAATGTTAAGGTCAAGGAAGCCGCTAAGGGAAATCTCAATCCCCATTGGAGTCACCAATTTGTTATATGGAAAATTCACTTCTGCAGACAAAAATGAACTGCCTAGATCTAGTGGTTTGTTCTAGAAAAACAGAGGGAAAAAATATCTACAGTTTCCTTAGAGAGATTAGAATATGGAAAAGAGACCAACCTAGAATATGTAGTAATTCTGCTTCTTCTCCTTTCTTGTGAGCTCCAACTCTAGCTCCTCATGCTATAAATGGAACCTACAACAAAGACTAAAATGAGCAAGGGAACCACAATATCCACATAACATAATCCAATATCTCTAATCAATGAGTCAACATAGCATTGAAATACATAAGCACCAACATGACACAAGTATAGGAAAATCGAGTGCTTTTTGTATTAATAAATAGAGAGAGTTACAACTATTTATAGATTTTGACTTTGTATATGTCTCCCCAATTGTCTTATCCTTCATTGCCACAAAGCAAATATCCAAACTCAACCCTAATGCACAAATGGATGATGATTCCCTAAGCTCAAGGCAGCGGCATGAGGGCACCAGTAATCTCCAAAAGGTAAACTAGACTCTATGGGAGGCAGTAAATTTATAGGATGAAAGTGGTAGTTTAGGAATTGTCAATCTAGGCTTGACATCCACATATGAGGGAGGATAAGCTTTAGGGATAAGAGATAATATCACTCGAATAGGATCAGAGAGGAATTTAAGATCTTTATCTATGGTATATAGGTAAAACTACCTTAGAAGCTTCTGGAAGGAGAAGATTTGAAAATATTTTTTAAATTTCCCAAAATTCTAGAATCGTTGCAGCTATGAGTAGAGTAACATGTGATGATTAGTGCAGATGATCAATTATGCAGCTTGCAACCATAGCAGGTGAATAGCCATGGAGGGTGCACTGGGGTTAAAAACATGTTTTTTGAATTGGTTGACCCAGAAACTTAGATATTTTGAAGAAGTAATGATTAGGGATTTGCAAAGGGATAATGAAAAAGTGTTCAAGGATGTTTATTGATCCATTTTCAAGCCTTTTAAGCGGGTGAGACAAAATGACCTGTAACAACCTTGATATAAATTATGCATACCAAGGGTTGAGAGGGATCCGCAGGCATGGAGGATGTACCCGGTCCCCTCAGCCTCAGGCACTCCGTAGTGTGATATCCTTCAACATGGAAATTGGTACACCACACTTGAGGTTGTATAGGCCATGCAAAGTGCATATCTTTTAACTTCTCAATCAAATCAACAAATTGTTATTGTAGTCCAATAAGGGAAACATCATTGGAAGTAGGTCCCCCTTGGTGCTCATGAGGTTACCCTGCCATAGATTCAATATTGGTTGATTGTTCCAATGCATCCTAAAGAGTCCTGATCTTTTGTCGAGTCAATGGTGTCCAGGTTAATGCCAACAAAGCCTTGATGATGATTTGGATCGATAGGGTAACTCAACTTGTGTTAAGTTATGGTATGTTCTATGCTTATAACAGTTTACTTCTTTTTCTTATTATATTCCATAGATTAGCAATCACATGTACATAAAGTAAACTACAGATAGAACATTAAAAGATCGATAGAAAACAAGCCCAAGACAAGAGACACAAGATGTGGCAGCTAGCCAGGGACAAACCCCACAATGTGTGGGGAAACCCTTTGATCAAATCTTCTTTTATATTCAATAATTCAGAAGAGAGAAATAGTACAATAAATCTTATTTATATCAATAGTAGCAAACCCTAGATTAGCAGCATCAACATTAGCAGCTTCATCATCAAACTAGGGCAGACGATATCTCACAAACCGACCGTCGGATCGGCATGATTCCACCACCAAAAGTTGCGACTTCGAGAGGAGGTTCAGATGAACCTATAGTGCAGTTCACATGAAGAGATCTTCTAGTCCATGTAGGTCAATTTTTACTTCTACAGTTGCAACTTCAGTTTCGACAACTTCCAGCTTCAAACTAGGGCAGTCAATATCTTGCAAACCGTCCGTCGGATTGACTTGATTCCACCACCAAAATTTGCGGCTTTCAGAGGAGGTTCAGATGAAACTACAACACAATTCAGATGAGGAGATATTCTAGTCCATGTAGGTCAATCTTTACTTCTGCAGTTGCAGCTTCAGTTTCGGCAGCTTCCGATTTCACATGTGTTAGAGAGAGACCCTTTTCTGCACAGTAGAGAGAGAGAGATGTGATGAGATGAGTGAGTCCAAATGAGGAAAAGTCCTCCTGTATTTATACACAATGTTGGTGTTTGAATAGATGCGACTGTTGGGATTCTGAGCCTACATGAGTTGTAGGTCGGCTTGATAATAATTCCATAATCAAAATAAATTCATATCTCCATGAATACTTATCGGAATCGGATGATATTTATATCAATCCTACGCCTCTCGACGAGAGGAATCTAATAAAAATATTATCAACCATGAATAAGATGACCCACATGAATTTTTTCCCTGGTTGCCAATTTTAACAACTTGCCAATAACGTACTTAAATTGTTGCATCATCTCCCATGCATTTTCCCCTTTATGTTGCTTGATCTCCCACAACTTAGACAAACCCTATTGATTTTTCTACGAAAGTATAAATTCTTGAACAAATTCCCATCGAACCTCATCTATCGAGGGATTTTGGTGTAGGGAAGACCACTTAATGAACCACCTAAGATCCCTCTCTCTCAGGGTTGTATGAAACTCAATGAGTTTAGTAGCATCTAAAGTGTGGCAAGCTCTACGTATGGCTTCATAAAAGTACCAATGTTTCTCAACATCTTCATTCCCTCATCCCGAGAACTCAGGACACTGAGTGAATGAACCCTCTATGTTACCATCCACTCTCGATTTACCGGGAAATACAAGTATGAACCCTTGAGAACCGAGTTGTAAAGATCTTGGAAAATCTGAGTGGAAACTACTACCACTACCACCAGAAGTATTGGTTGTGTGAGTACTATGTATTATCTGAACCTTTATGACTTTAAATAATTTTGAAAGAAAATGAGCAAGGTCTTGATAAGGTGCTAGGGGAAGGTCAGGGAAGGTGTTACCTCTGCTAGTGAGAAATGAATTGTTGCTTTGAGGAGACACATCATCTTCAAAAACAATATCCTCATCACAAAATGCATGACGTCCCTAGGATAGTTATCTTGGCTCACTACTGAGACTATGGTCCCTGATTCATCTTGTGCCTCTATTATTTTTGGTACATGGCGATCTTTGTTTCTTCCCTTCATCCATTCTGCAACACTAGTTTTGGCCCCTCCTATTTGGTTAGGACTCGCCCTGTCACTACCCTCCACTTGTCGCGACTCCAACTGACTTGATCCTCCTTCCCGCAACGTTTGACTACTCAACATTACTCCTATTTGGTGTAGTTCTCTATGTCGCCTTCATATCTCTTGCAAAGTTTTCTCCCGCCACTCATCAGCGATCTATACCCTCTTTTTGTGCTCTCAAATATTGAGCCCTCCACAATTCATCTATTAGACAATAGTAATATTGAGAGGGGGGTGAATCAGTATTACTGAAATATAAAAATTATTTCTACAATTAAAACTTATTTGGAAATTTACTTATAAAAGATATAACAAGATCATGCACATGAGAAACACAAACAATCATCACATGTAGACACCTTTTTTAGGTGGAAAAACCCCCCTTCAGGGAAAAAAACCACCCAACTATTTGTTGCTTCTTTTTATTATCTATTACTTGAAAATATTCATATTTACATTACATCAGCTAGCCACCACTAGCAATAGAGAACCCATTCCTTGACTGAAATGAGAAATATTGGCCACAACCAACTTGGAGCACCCACTCCTACAATATACAATCAACATGCACTTAGCTTGAAGCCCCCACTCCAAGTACAAACAATTCTGCAACAAGATAATATAATTTTGGACAGAAAACATTGTGGCATAAACAAAACTATCATCAAGTAAGCACCCTTATGCTACCACGATTACATACTCCAAATGAGAGAAAAAATATCTCCACGCACACTCTCCAAACTGATCTTCAATCTCTGCACACAACTCTGAAACAATGTTGACGAATAATTTATGAATCTTACACTGCAATACTAAAGCTCTGAATTCACTGCTATAATCACTAGTTTGTGCACTTTCTTTGTATGCACACTCACTCACTCACACTACTAGAGAACCAACCAAATGAGCAACCTTTCTCCACATATTTGTAACATCTAAGATCAATTATTTCTTTCAGGTGATGGAGCTTACCCAAAAACTTATTCACATGCTTCAGATTTGATGGAGTTGTATTTTTTTACCAAATCATGTCACTCATTCCACTAGCCTTTTGATAATTTCAACTTTAATCACCTTCTAAAGGCCCCGCGAATTGTCTCGACCTTTTTCTAGAAATTTATGACAATAGAATTTGCCAAAAACAAATTAATTCCAAATGAATGCATGAAAATTGGAGAAAATTTTGTGAATTCTTTCGATCACACATACACACCTACTCAGATCTAACTGGTCGCTCGCATAACACATCCAACCAACAACTGAAAAGTTTCAGTCACTTGAACAACACAACCAACCAGTGACATAAAAGTTTTAGTTGCTCCCATAACCCATCATCCCATCAACAAAGGCAAAGCATAGGCTAAAACAAGAAATCTGGACCTTGCAATAGAGCTTCAAGGGATCATGTCAACCTACAAATCAACCTTCCAACCCATCATGACATCAAGAAACCAACTACATAACTTCAACTATACTCTGCACACATCGTCAACTAGACCTCTAACACACATGTAGCTCAACTTCAGATGAGGCCTTATTACCTCATGACACCTCTTCCACACACCTTATGAGACTATGACAACATTTTACATCAGCATGACAACCCTTAACAAGTATACAACAAACTCAAGATGATGCATAGGGACTCATGAGTACATAACTTCAACAGGTGACATCAATGGCAATGCAAACATGCCAATAAACTCCCCCTTTGCTAATGATGTCAACCTGTAGCTTCTGAAAATAAATATTACATTTACATATAGCAATATCAAGTTGAGCACATACATAACTCACTCCCTCTCCCTCTTTGACATCAATGGCAAGGGATTTTGCATGGTAAGATAAAATGCATAACAACAATGTGATACATAGTCAAAAATGAAGTAATCCCCCTGAAGAGGTGCTACCAATACTCCCCTTGAGTTGTTGAACATTCTCCCCCTGAATATATTTGAGACCACGCCATCTTGAAGAAGTAATCCATCTTGAAATTAAGCAAGAAGATGCAAGCAAATAATTCATAATGCCTTGAAAAGCATGCAAACAACCAATCACCACCCATTCTCCAAATTTTGCAGCTGAAAGTGCTCTCGATGGCGGCTATATGACAGCAGATAACTCCACGAAAAACTCTTCAATCCTTCGAAAAGGCACAACACCCATATTCTCTCTAAGATATTCAAATTGCTCCCTTGGAAGTGGTTTGGTGAAGATATATGCAATTTGTTCATTTGAATCAATATTTTCCAACTTCACAACTTTATTGACCACTTGTTCTCTTAGAAAATGATATTTCATTGGCGTTTGCTTGGTCTTGGAATTAAAAACCAGATTTTTGGAGATGCTTATTGCACTTTTTTTGTTTTCCATGATGGGAAGAGGCTTTTCATACTCAATATGCATGTCTTGAAGAGTTTTCTTCATCCATAATACAACAAGTGGTTGTTGCTATATATTCAGCTTCGACTGTGGACAAAGAGATAAAACTTTGTTTCTTGCTAGCCCAAGAGACCAAACAATCTCCCAAAAAGTGAGCTACTTTTGAAGTACTTTTCTTATCATCAATACTACCAACCCAATCAGCATAAGTAAAAGTAACCAGATTGAAATGTTTACCTTTGGGATACCATAATTCATAGTCAATAGTGCCTTGAAGGTACTTGAAGATCCTTTTTATTGCATTAAAGATGATTCTCATTGGGATTAGCTTGAAATCTTGAGACAAATCCTACAACTTGCATAATATCAGGTCTATAAGTAGTTAGATACAATAAGTTTCTAATCGTGGAACAATACATGCACTGATTTTTCTAGTGATTTGTCATCTTTACTCAATTTACAACCTTTTACCATAAGAGTGCACACTAGTTTGCAATCTTCCATGCCGAATTGTTTTAATTTTTCTCTAAGATACTTTTGTTGAGAAATGAAAATACCTTTATCATCTTGAATGACCTACAAACAAAGGAAGAATGTAAGCTGACCCAACATTGACATCTCAAATTCTTTTTTGCATTTCTTGGAAAAAATTTGGCCCATATTCTCCAAATCGCCCCCAAAAATAATATCATCTACATACACAACAATTATTAGAAAATGATCTCCCTCAATTTTGATATATAAATTGTTGTCTGTGGATCCCTTTTTGAAGCCTTGTTATTATATATGTTTGTATAGCTTTGCATACCATACTCTTGGAGCTTGTTGCAATCCATAAGGATCCTTTTTCAACCTACACACTTGATTCTCATCATCACCCAATAAAAAACCTTCAGGCTGCTCTATATAAACTTCCTCTTCTAGATCACCATTCAATAAAGTTGCTTTAACATCCATTTGATAAACTTTAATTTTATTGAAACATGCAAAGGCCATTAAAAAAAAAAATATTGCATCTAATCTAGCTACGGGTGAAAAGTTTCATAAAAATCAATACATTCTACCTGATTATATCGTTTGCACACAAGTCTTGTGTTGTTCCTTACCACCTTGCCTTCTTCATTTAGTTTGTTCTTGAACACCCACTTGGTTCCAATGATGTGTTTGTCCTTTGGCCTTGGCACAAGCTCTCGTGTATTGTTCTTCTCAATTTGATCTAACTCTTCATTCATTGCTTTGACCCAAAGTTGATCTTCTCTAGCCTCGTTGAAGCTTTTAGGATTTATTTGAGACAATAGTGCAAAATATGCTTGATTTAAGCTATCCAACAACTTCCTCCTTGTTTGCATTCAAAGCTCTTTGTTTCTAAGAATTTGACTTTCCAGGTGCTTCTTTTGGATGTGACTTAGTGGAGCCTTCTTTGTAGTGATGGTCTTTCTCTCTTCTTCCTCTTCTTCAGGGATTTCGTGGTCCTCGTATTCTATGAAATCATGATCAGCTGCAACATCTTTGGAATCATTAGATTTAGGAAAATCTTCATCAACAACAATATCAATACCTTCAATTACCTTTTGGGTTCTCTTAGTGTAGCATTTGTATCCCTTTCTCTTCAAGGAATAGCCAAGGAATATGCCTTCATCAGCTCTTGGGTCGAACTTGCCAAGTTTGTTTTCCATCCTCTTGATGTAGCATTTGCTCCCAAATATTTTGAAGTGGTCAACTTTTTTTGGTCTTCCTTTCCACAACTCATATGGAGTTTTGTCACTGTTAGTCTTAAGAAGAACTCTATTGGCCAAATATATTGGTGTTTGAGTTGCTTCTCCCCAAAAAGTTTCTAACACACTAGCTTCCTCTAACATAGCTCGTGTCATATCTTGGACCAGCCTATTTTTCCTCTCCACTACACCATTTTGTTGTGGTGTTATAGCTATGGAGTATGTAACACCCTCCTCCCACATCTACCCAAGCAACCATCTAGCTCAGGTAAACATGCGACGAGAAGCCACTATGATATGATTTGACCTCCTAAGTCACATTAAGGAAGTGGAACCAATGGAAACACACCATACCAATCCAGCGTTTTTACCAACTAGCCCTTGGGTCCCACTGAGCTTTTGCACCACATGTCCTCTGTCTTATGCTATGGGCATGACAGCATCCAAGGACCTCTCGACGCTCTCACAGGACTGCAAGCCAGCATCCAAGGACTCTTTTGCACAGTGTTTTGCCAGCGTCCCCAAGCTTTGAGCCACTTTTTAAGGCCCAGAGCCCAGGTCAGTGCCCAGAATTGAATCACGTCTTCATAACAGTGAAATAACAAGGCAATGACAGTATAAATGCAATCACTTGAATGAGACCTTGACTGGACACCTACTATCCATGACAGGAATTACGTCAAACATATCACGAATATGTAATCTACATGTATAAATAACAAATCTGAGCATAGGGTCTCATACTTAGCTGGGAATCGCTAAGTAGCATTGATGCCTCAACAAATCAACTGCCATTTCACCCATTAGATCATGGATACATTGTTCATTCATTTACGAGTAAAAACATGAAGAGATCCATATATAGCTATTTTCATAAAACATATACATAACCATCATAATAGCAGCATAAATACCAATTAAATCACAACCATATAAAGCACATATAATCTAGTATAATGCTCATACAAATACAAGGAGAAATAACCTAATATTGATGAAGAAAAATTAAAACCCGAGATGGGACTTCCACGTTCCACCCGACCATAGAATGGCTGAGCCAAATGTCTCTTCAGCCATTGATGAGCCTAGGTATTACAGCAAGAATGTTGCAACTTCCAAGGCTACCAGCTTTACTTATCAACCCAGGGTTCGTACAAACTTGGAGGTGACTGTGCTATATACACAAGTAGAAGTGAAGGTACTGCCTATTGTCACTGCTCATCTGGCAAGAGACCCCACGGGTTCAAAGCCAGACTTCTATAGGGTCAGAAGAAGCTTGATTTTGATATAAGGAGAGCAAACCTATTCTAGGGGAGATCTATTCTACTACAGAAATGAAGAAAGCAATCATGTAATACTCACATAAAACCCTACCTAACCAATTAAACAACTATGCTAAGCAGAATTACTAGATCAATCACTAATCTAATGCTAATTATCTAAGTTGCAGAAGTAAAAGCATCAAAACTAGGCTAAGGGGTAAACAATGGAAACTAATCTAAGTTTGTGCCTAAGCGGAAGAACAGTTAAAGGTCAAATTGGTGAAAAGAGGACGTGAGGGAGCAACAACACCTGAGAAATGTTGGATCAAGTGGGTGAAAGGCAAACAAACAGCTGAGATCGGGTTGTAAGAGGGTACATAGGTAGATGGGCGAATAGGGTTAACTACAGGATGAACAGTGGAGATTATATCGCGGGCGGTCGAGTGAATAGATGAATGAACGAGGACAAACGCAGATGGATGGAGGAGATTAGATCGAGGGCAGAAGAAACGTGCTGAAATGGTATCGAGTGATGTGATGGCCGTCAGATTAGGAGACAGATCGACAGTGGAGATTGGAGCGCTTAAAGGAACATGCAAAAATGAGGAAGCGGGTTTAGAGGGTAGTAAGCAGTATTTTGCGTGCCCTCAAAGCTGTAAGCAGTTTTCTCAAATTTCACGCGATTAGCCTCCCGGCTGACACATAGCATGGGGAAACCACCCATTTCACGTTCCCTCGGGCAGATAATGATCGAACAGAAATCCACGCAATATGGCGTGATAGCTATCAGATCTGGCAAGGCAGATCAATGGTGGAGTTTGACCGAGTTGGTTGGTGAGCGAGTGCATGATAGCCATTTGATCTAATAAGGCATATCGACGGTTGGGATTTAAAGTGCACGAAGTCAAATGCTAAAAGTGAATTTGGGCAGTGATTGGTCATTTTTGTTGTGTGAGGCGATCTACGAGTAAAAATAATTTGAACGTGGATTAACAGCTTCCACTCAGCTTTTCATACTAAAGGAGAATGAAAGGGATGTGAGGGAGATCAAAAGACGGGAAGAGGGGAAGGAGCAGATGATCATAAAAGGAACAGAGTAACAATGTAATGAACCTAATGACTATGTTAAACAACAAACTCCCTATGAAAACCAAAACCCTATGTTTTTGGAGTTGCTGCAGGGTTTCTTCCTCACGTCATGGTCCTAGAGGGAGGAGGTGAGGCCGAGACACCTGTGAGCAACCTTTTGGATCTTTTCTTTGCCAAACTGAATGAAATCATAAATGATCTACTCTACACTATTGTAATGAGACTGCAACTACTTAAACAAATGAACAGTTAAACAATAAACCTCTATAATGGAAATGAACTACTTAAGCATATGAACAGAAAATAGGAAACTATGTTATGTAACAATACAATAAAGAGGAGATTTCGCTGCTAGGGTTGGGCCCTAACCTAGGAGCTTTAGCCCTCTGAGTTAACTCAGTGTTGGCTCCAAACAAAACTCATCTTCATTATAAAAGAACATTGTATTACATCAAAATTGTTACAAGTATGCACTTGGACACAAAGTAGAGTAAAAATTCTGAATACTTCTAATGCTTGCTAACTGACTAAAAAAACTGAGGTCCTAATCCCTTCTATTTATACATCTGAAGTCTCCAACGACTTCCTTCAAAATTAGGGAGGCACAACTCCCAACTCAATGATAAACTCGTGCTTTCCCTTTCACTAGCTCGGCTGCCTTCTAGAGGGAGGTTGCTTGTACTTTCACTTGCTTGGCTGCCTTCTAATACTCTTGATTTGGCTTGTTTTGCGCTCTCACTTTCTTGGTTGTCTTCTAGTACTCCTGATTTGGCTTGTTTTGCGCTCTCACTTGCTTGGCTGCCTTCTAATACTCCTGATTTGGCTACTTGCACCTTCACTTGCTTGGTTGCCTTCTAGTACTCCTGATTTGGCTACTTACACCTTCACTTGCTTGGTTGTTTGTACTTTTAGCTGATGGAGGGATATTCAAATGGAGGTGCAGTAAATGAGGAGGATTTACCTCCTGTAATTCCTCTCCCTTGTCCCATTCGAGTTTTTACCAAGGTCTTTTACCATAGTTCCTTGATTTTATCTTTTTATCCCTGCATTTTCCTTGCTTTTATCCTTTATTCCTGCATTACATGCACATTAGACCACAAATCAAAATATCCAACTCTAACTCATCTCATAAGCAAAATATAATCAAAAGTATGCAATAAGTTGTGAGAATAGTTGGTTTGGCTAAGCTAGGAGGTGAATTAAGGCCAATTAAAGCCCATATAATTACTCAATGATGAGGTTCATCAGTCATTCACCCTCATTCCATATTCCAAGCATGAATGTGGGATCTCATAGAACACATCAATCAAAAACCATCCAAGGCTTCCAGAGGCCATCCACCTCAACCCATCAAATAGTGATTACACCTCACGGTCGGACATCACAAAACCATCATCAGATTGGTCTCTATCCAAGCCTTCCAGGGCCTAGAGTGTTTGTCCAACCAAGGCTCCAGGACTAGTAACTCAACCCACCAAGGGCTCCAGAGCATTTGTACAACCAAGGCTACGAGACTAGTAACTCAACCAAGTTTTTAGAAGGATACAGAGTGTTTTTCCAACCAAGGCTCTAGGACTAATAGCTCAACCCAAGCTAAGGAAACATGAGAGCCAACCCAAAACAAAACAATGAAAAAGGAACCCACAATCTCTACGATTATCTAGGAAATGGCAAGGCTATGCAATCCACTGTCAATCCTGGCCATCCTCCATGCCAATGACATATCACAACCAAAAAACCACATGCATATGCCATGCATGCCAAAACTAGTGAGGAAAACATACATGCAACTCGGTACCTGCAAGAAAATCCCTTTGTAGTTGTTGATCCCGATGTCCCCTTTGTGCTTTCCTGCTCTTCCTTTGCCTTCTTGCTCATAAAATCCAAGTATGCCACACCCTCCAAGAGTATGAGAGAGAGAGAATAATGAGAGAGCTCCAAAAATAGACTGACAAAATGTTATCAACTGATCCTCACAAGTATTTTTATGAATGAGGCCTTTATTTTCTTCATTTTCCATTATTTTCCTTCAATTTCCTCCTCACATGAAACTCGTGACCTTTCACCTCCCTTTTCTCCTAATTTCCATTATTTTCATAAATAAATGTGCCAAAAATGCCATTTCCTTTCCAAATCCTTAGCCATTTCCTTTGCCAATTTCCTTAGCCATTAATCAATCACAAGTGATAAACATCACTAGGATTTTTGCCCAACATTCATCTTGGAATAAGTGTCCCATCAACCATGGTTATTATTTTGCCTTTATTAACTTTTGTTACATGGAAATTTCACCAAGGTTGTTACAGAGTATTTCCTCTTGATCTTGTGCTCCTCACAAAAATCATCAAATTCCTTGGACTTGAACTCACCTCCTTTATTAGATCTAAGATACTTTATCTTCAAATCAACCTCATTTTCAACAAGTGCCTTAAAATACTTAAATTTGCTTAAAGCTTCTAATTTTTATTTCATGAGCATAATCCATGAGGATCTAGTGAAGTCATCAACAAATAATATGAAATATGTCTCACGGGCCTTTGCTTCCTTGTAGGACCATGTACATATACATGCATGATCTCCAATGGTCTGCTTGTAGTGAACTCCTTGAATTTGAAATATACTCTTGATTGTTTCCCAAATTGGCATGACTTGCATATTGCGCTATCTGGTTTAGCCAACCTTTGTAATCCTCTAACTAATCCAATATTTCTAATCTTGATTAGATTATCAAAATTAACATGACCCGATATTCTATGCCATAGCCAAAATTCTTCTATTTTGTTCATGCAACAACTATGTCTAGTGTCATAAAAAATATACATGTTGTTTTCACTTCTAATGGCCTTTGCCACGAACTTTCCCGACTTTGCATTTCTGATATCACACTCTTTATATCTAAAAGTCCATTCATGCCTATTATCACACATGTGACTCACACTAAGGAGTGCTTCAATACATCAACATAAAGCACATTTTGAGCTTTGATCTTCTTATTCAATCTAATTGTTCATTTGCCTTTCATGGGAACTACTGCATCATTTCCAAAATTGACATTGCCTTTTTTGTACTCTTTTAGCTGCAATAATTTGATCTTATCACTAGTCATATTCTTGGAGCAACCACTATCAATCAACAATTTCTCATGTTCATGAGCTATCAAGGCAAGCTCACAATTTTCAGCCTTTTTCTTCCATATTTTCTCAACTTTCTGTTGATTAGATTTCTCTTGAGAATGTTGCATGAAAGAGTTTGGAAAGTTAGATCTACACTCACTAGCTTTGTGACCAAATTTATTGCATCTGAAACACTTGATCTCATTCATTAGTGGAGAAAAATAATTATTTCCATTAGCATGCAAAATATTTGTTCCTTGAGCAAATATTGATCTATCAACATTTCTTCTAGGAAACATCTTCAACCTACAATTTATGGCTTTGTGTCCAAAGTTATTACATGAAATACAATCACCATAAAATAGTGTAGGATACTTGACTTTTTGTTGCCACGATGGAGAAGTGAAATTTGAGGATCTTGCTTGCTTCACTTGTTGATTTTCTACTGATTTGATTTCAGCTTCATTCTTTTGCCCACTCTTGCTAACTGCTCCACTATTTCCTTGATTTTCCTTTCCTTTCAAAGCATCAACAAAATTGGTACTTAATTGATCTTTGAAATTTGTAGAGGAGGATTGAACCCCAAATCAGATTTATCCTCTGGCGATCTTTGCATGTTGAGAATATTTTGCAAATTTTCATATCCCTTGACAAATTTCTGATTTAGACATGTTTTAGTTTTTTCTTTTGATAGATTGGCCCTTAATGCAACAATTTCTTCCTCAAGTTTGTGATAATTTTATTTCCATTCTTGTAACTGATTCGTGAGCACATTTTCTTTCATTTTTTCTTCTTCCAATTCTCTCTTTATGCTGATGATGTCTTCTTCATGGGTGCATGCAATAGGAGCTCCACCAATATTTTGCTTCAAATATTAATTTTCTCTCTCCAACTCGACCATATTATTATTTTGTTGAACCACAATTTGTTGCAGCAAATTTTCTTGGAATTTCTCAATCTCATCCAACTTAATATTCAAATAATTATCAACCAAAGGAGGTTTATTCTCCTTTAGTTTGTGTATTTCCTCTTTCAACAACTTATTTTTGTTTCTAGCTTTTCCTAGCTCATCAAGTGCGGTAATGCTCTCACCTTTATAATCAATCTCTCCATCCTCAAGATATGTTTCACCTTTGGACTCAAAAGCCATAACAACACATTCATTACACTCTTCTTCTGATAAAGATTTATCACTGCTTCATCTAAAATATCACTTTTCTCTTCAGAGTAGTAACTCCTTCTCTTTTGATCTTTAGCTTTTCAAAATTTCTTAATTTTATCCTTGCTTTGATCTCCTTATTCTTTTCCTCATTTTCGCTTCTTTTGTGTGGACATTTTGCAACAAAATGTCTAACTTATCCACATTCAAAACACTTGAAACGAAGCTTTCCTTAATACTTTCCAGAGCCTCTCTTTAATTTATTGGCAAACTAAGTTGATTCTTCATAAGATTCACTACTTGAATACTCTTCCTCTTCCTTGATTTTCTTTGGAAGTTTCTTGAGCTTTTTGGTAATAGCCTTGACCTTCTTGGAAGCCTTGAATGCAACTTCACTAGACTCGGATTTCTCTTCTACATTGTGCATCTCATAAGCAATAAGAATTCAAAGCAATTGCTCCATAGTAAGAGTCCTCAAATTAGATCTCTCTTCAATAGAAGAGACCTGTGGATTAAATATTGTTGGCAAATATCTCAAGATTTTCTGAATAATGACTTCATCTTCAAACTTTTCATCTATGCTCTTGATCATATTGGTCACTGCTTTAACCTTTCAGAAATATTTTGCAATAATTTCATCTTCTCTCATTGTCAATCTCTTAAACCTCATCCTAAAGGTTTGGAGCTTTGCTTTCTTTACATTTTTATCACCTTCCTATATATTCTCAAGCTTGTCCCAAACTTCTTTAGCTAATTTACAATGCATGACTATCATCTCATTCTCACTAAGTGCTGCAGTAATAACATTTCTAGCTTTAGTATTGTTTTGAAAAATATTATTTCCATCAGGGTTTGAAGGAAGAACATCAAGAAGAACATATATGGTCAAACAATAAAGAAAACATCAATGCCTAAACTCATGAGATGCCCTTCCATTCTCATATTTCATAGATTATAGTTCTCAACATCAAAAGTTGGAACATTCACATCATGGCCAGCCATTGTCCCTTCTCAAATTCTCCTTTCAACGATCAAGTTGTAGCAAAGGAGCCTGCTCTCATACCAATTGTTAGACAAAAGTAATAATGAGAGGGGGGAGGGTGAATCATTATTACTGAAATATAAAAATTATTTTTGCAATTAAAAATTATTTAGAAATTTACTTCAGAAAGATGTAACAATATCATGCACATGAAAAATACAAACAATCATCATACGTAGACAATTGTATTTTAGGTGGAAAATCCCCCCTCCAGGGAAAAAAACCACCCAACCTTTTGTTGCTTCTTCTTATTATCTATTGCTTGAAAATATTCACATTTACATTACATCAACTAGCCAACACTAGCAATGGAGCACCCACTCTTTGACTGAAATGAGAAATGTTGGCCACAAACAACTTAGAGCACCCACTCCTACAATAGCCAATCAACATGCACTTAGCTTGAAGCCCCCACTCCAAGTACAAACAATTTTGCAACAAGATAATATAATTCTGAACTGAAAACATTGTTGCATAAACAAAATTATCATCGAGTAAGCACCCTCATGCATCCATAATTACACACTCCAAATGAGAGAACAAATATCTCCACACACACTCTCCAAGTTGATCTTCAACCTTTGCACACAACTCTGAAACAATGTTGAAGACTAATTTCTGAAGCATACACTATAATACTGAAGCTCTGAACTCACTGCTACAATCACTGGTTTGTGCACTTTCTCTATTTGTGCACGCACTCACTCACACTTCTAGAGAACCAACCAAATGAGCAACCTTTCACCAAATATTTGTAATATTTGAGATCAATTAACTCTTTCAGGTGATGGATCTCACCCAAAACCTATTCACACACTTCAAATTTGATTGAGTTGGACGTTTTGACCAAATCAAACCACTCATTCCACTAGCCTTTTGATAATTTCAACCTTGATCACCTCCTAGAGGCCCCATGACATGTCTTGACCTTTTTCTCGAAGATTCCAAATGAGTCCCCAACATTTGGAGAAAATTTCGTGAATTCTTTCGGTCACACGAACAAGCCTACTCAGATCTGACTAATCACTTGCACAACACAGCTAGCCAGTGACTGAAAAGTTTCAGTCGCTCCCATAACCCATCATCTTAGCGACTGAGGCCGAGCATAGGCTAAAACAAGAAATCTAGCCCTCAGAATTGCAACAAAGCTTCAGGGGATCATGTCAACCTACAAATTAGACTTCCAAGCCCATCCTGACATCAAGAAACCAACTTCATAACTTCAATAAGACTCCACACACATCATCAACTATACCTCTAGCACACATGTAGCTTAGCTTTAGATGAGGCCTTATTACCTCATGACACCTCTTCTACAAACCTTCTAAGACTATGACAACATTTTACTTCAACATGACAGCCCTCAACAAGTATACAATAGACTCAAGATGATACATAGGGACTCATGAGTACATAACTTCAATAGGTGACATCAATGGCAACACAAACATGTAAACATCATTTGCGTCCATTGGGTCAACATCTTCATCTCCTACAACTAGGTAGCATTTATCCCCTAGATCCTACCCCCAGTACTTAGAGTTTAAGCAACCATCGTCTAGTCTTGGAATGGCAGTAGGTTCTCTTCTACCATCAAAACTTTAACCTATAGGAGGATCTCCTTTAGCAACCTTCCCCGCAACCCTGATTTGAACACAACTTCTGCTTTAGAGAAGGAAATATGGTCTCCTGCGTCGAATTCAATGATATAACTCTCTACAATTGCCTATACCCAATAATCGACAGCTCTTTTCAGTTTCATATCTAACTTGTGTAGATCAGCTAGATCAGCAGGGGCCCAGGTACGAGGGGATCTATGTTGATTTCCAGCTCCCCCTTTTACCCACAGCATCTACAGCCAATTACAAATCTCTTTAAGAAAATTGCACCAAAATGTTTCATAATGGTCACTCACAGGTTCAGAGTACAAAACTTCTTCCTTTACTCACTTCATACTCTTCTGGCATAATTGTGTTTGTTGGGAAATAAAGTGACCCACCTACTCATGTCACCAATCCTGAAGATCTCCCTTAAGGATCCTCAATACCATGGTCCAGATCCCTTCAAGAAACTTTGGGTCGTGTCAACGGAACCATTTGTTGGCTCGAAATTTTAATGGCAGGAAACCCTAAGTTCAGGCATAGGGCACCAACAAAGGGATCTGCCATAGTCTAGAATTACACCAGCATTTTCACCTTACTTAATGAGAAAGCAAGGTGTCTCACCTGAGCTGTGCCGAGACTAATAAAGGTAAGGGATCATAGAAAGGCCTCAAGGAGTAACGGAATAGACAATTTGGTTCATATATTCATAACTGAAGTCCCCATTAATAGACATGCATCATGCAGAAAATATAGATCTGCAACATGACTAGGGAAATCAGAGCATCCATATCTTATACAAAAGAAAAAATTTAAGGGCTCATTGATTTCATCACATTTCATGGGCACAAGACATTTCCGCAACTCCCCTTTCATTAATAGATAATATCATCAGTACATCACATAAGCTTGGTCATTACAGTCAGACAATCAATTACATACATATTAAAGCTCAGAAAGATAGAGAAATGCATAGAGCGGGCTTCAAATGACGAAGTGGCAGCATCTCGACATAGGATCCTCTGTCTCTGCTTATGTTATCATCCCTTTAGCTTTTATAGACTTTCCTCCCAATTATGATCGCTTGATATGCCTGTTGTCACCTTAGATATCACGCCCATTCCTCCTCGACGGCTTTTGTAAACTTGCCTTCAACTGCTCGTTTCCATGCACTTATCTTTCTCTAGTAATTTAGGTGAGCTCTTCCTTAACTGCTCCTTCCTTCTTATTTTATGCAACTTTCTCATCATCCTTGGCATCCAATTGTTCTTGGCTTCTTCCTTTCCTTTTCTTCAGTTGTGTTATGTGCAACTGCTTTCTAGTTAAAATATGCCAAAATTATGTTCCCAAAAATGAAGGACCCAACAACAAGGGTAGAGTGTATAGGGGTATGCCACAAAATGTAGAAAGATGTCCATAATGTTGGGTATCTTTCTAAAGAACCTAGATGTACTCCTCAAGTATCTTTGGGGTATACACAACCATTTATGGAATCAAGTGATGTTGTTCAAGCCTAGATCAATGGATGAGGCTTGTTTACAAACATAGTATTTGGAGAACATAGACCCGAAGAAAGGAAAATCAAGTGGGTCAAAGAAAAAGGAGTAGCGAGAGACTTATAAGGAGGGGAAGAAGAAGTAGAAAGGGGGGAAGATAAAAACATGAAAGCTACAACACACTAGTGCAAAAATCCCAACGACCATTGGAACATTGACAGTCATACATAGGAGAAGTGTTGGAAGTTGCATCCAAAGCTTAATACAAAGAACAAGAAGAAAGACGCAAAGAAGAAAAAAACCCCATGGCAATTTATTTAAGCAACCAAGTTGAAATAAGCTCGGACATGGATGAGAATATTGACCATACATCATTCCAAAAGGAGGTGAATCTGAGTAACCTTAAACAATAGGAAGAGAGTGAAAATACCAAGCTCTTCCATATTAAGATACAAGTTAAAAATATTGGTGCTATGTTTGACTCGGGATCACAGGTGACTCTCATTGTAGTAGAACTAGTCAACAAATTGGGATTGAAAGTTTATGATCATCCAAGCCGATATCATTAGGATGGGTAAATAAAAGTTCAAAGCTAAAGGTAACAAAGAAATGCAAAATTATAATTTCTACAAGTGTTGATTTTATTAATGAAGTAGAACTAAATGTAGTTCCCCTTAATGTATGTGGACTAGTGTTTGGAAGTCCCTACATGTACATGTGGATCTTCATGTAGAGTGCCAACCAGTGTCAGCTCATCAAGGATGGATAATCGTTCACCATCAACGCACATAAAGGCAAGTAAAAAATGAAGTGCCAACCAAGCCAAGAAACTTATCAAATCTAGCAAGAAGTATGTTTTACTATTTTTAATAGACAAAAGTTTGTAGAAGGTTCAATGAAAGTAAAGGAATCCCTATAGGGGTTTACTAAGAAATAGAAACGAAAACTAGAAGAGTTTCTACAAGAATATAGGGTTGTGTTCTAGGAATATAAAGGGATACCACCCAAGAGGGAAGTAAATCACTAGATCCAGTCATTGTCGGACTCCCCATTTCTAAACAATGGGTTGTATAGCAAATCTATTGTAAAAGCAAGTGTGGTGAAGAAACAGTTGCAACAACTACTAGAACAAGTTGCCATTCGACCAAGTACATCACCATGTGCGTCACCCATCGTCATTGTGCCAAAGAAGGATGTGATTTAGAAAATGTGTATATATTACAAGGCATTGAAAAAAATAGGCTCAAGAACAAGTACCCCTTGCTTAGAATATATGATTTGTTACATTAGTTGCAACGAGCAAAATGATTCACCAAGATGGACTTAGAGTTTAGATATTGCTAGCTTTAAGTTAGGGAAGAAGATACCTAGAAGATCACCTTCAAAAGTAGGCAAGGTTTGTATAAGTGGTTAGTCATGTCATTCAGCCTATGCAATGCACCAACTACATTTATGAGGTTAATGAATGATATATTGTCCCCTTCTATAAATTCATTTGTTATTATTTTATTTGGATGATATACTAGTATATAGTGTTGCTTGGGAGCAACACATCTCACATTTGACGCAAGTGTTGGAGACATTAAAGAAGCACCATCTACTAGAAAATCTCAAGAAGTGTGAGTTTGTACAATAGACTTTGGTGTATCTAGGGTATGTGATAGGTGGAGGAGAGCTGAAGATAAATCCTACCAAGATGGAGGCCATCATGAAGTGGTTGGTACCTACTACTATTTCTAAGGTTATGACTTTCAATGGGGTATCACAATATTGAAGGAAATTCGTAGCTCATTTTCAAAGGTAGCAACACCACTCCACACCATAACTAAAAGTGGCAAGAGTTTAGAGTGAGGAAAGGGTCAGTAGAGGGCACTTAATAAGCTAAAGAAGAAGATCATTCAAGAACCATTTAATGCATTACCGAACCTGCAACAACCCTTCGAAGTGGAGACAGATATGAGTGAGTATGCTATGGGAGCAGTCCTGATGCAAAGAGGAAGGTTTGTATGCTAACATTCTAAAGTATTTCATGGGGAAATTCTTAACTACCTACCTACAACAAGGAGTTGTATGCCATAGTGAAAGTTGTAAAGAAGTGGAAACATTATCTGATGGTAAAATAAATAGTAATATGCACATATCACTAGCCACTACAATACATTTAGGCCTAGAGTAAGCTACAACAAACTAGCCATTACAAGTGGATGACGTTTCTATGATAGTTTCATTTAGTGATCAAGTAGAAGAAGGGAAACACAAACAAGTTGGTTGAAATGATTTCAAGGCCACCCACATGAAAGGTCATAGATTTGGGAACTTTGATGCACTTGGAGCCATTCACCCATTATGCATATAAAGAGGCATATTCAAAGGACATGACTTCTAGGAGGTGTTCCAATAGTTGCAGATCCAAAGTCATGTGCACGATGGTGACAACATAGTTGACTACGATCTCCAGAGGAGTTTCTCTATAGGTTGGATAAGTTATGTGTTCCTAATAGTGAGCAATTGGAGTTGATTAGAGAGGCCCACACCTTTAAGGTTGCAGAGCACTTTGGTGTAGGGAAGATAGTGGAAAATTTGATATAATATGTGTATTGGCCTAAGATGCAAGAGCAGGTAGTTAGATTCATAAAAGGATGCATGCTTTGTTGTACCAACAAGCATAGTAACAAGAAATAGGGCTTCTATCATCCCTTACTTGTACCCACTCATCCTTGGGAAAGAATTTCCATGGACTTTGTGGGAGGTTTACTCACAACCAAGAAGGGACATGACTACCTGTTTATGGTAGTTGACAAGTTCAACAAGATTTGTGTTCTAATGCTCTATAAAAAGACCATAAGTAGGCAAGAAGCAATGAACTTGCTCTTTGGACAAGCCTTGGCTCACTTTGGGATACCAAGGAGAATTGTTTCAGATAGGGACACAATATTTCTTAGTACATTTTGGATTGTATTATGGGAGAAGATGGACAAGAAGTTAAATAGGTTTACGACATTCCATCCACAGATAGATGGGAAGACAGAGGTAGTCAACAACACTTTGGTGCAACTTTTGTGGGGTTACAATTAGAAGTATCCAAAGACTTGGGATGAACATCTAGTGTACATAAAATACTCTTATAAAAGAGCAATCCATTCTTCTATTGGTAAGTCCTCATTTCAAACTTGTTTTGGGTATTTTCCACCTTCACCTTTGGATATTGTGTATAGGTAGCAAGGAGGAGTAAGGGGGGATATTATAGGGGATGCCTTAAGGGCATAAAAAAATGTTGAGAAGATCATGAAGATCCATATATAGTTATAGGAGACACTTTAGAAATCATAGGAAAAATATGAGGCCAATCATGATTAGCATAGAACAATGAAGTTGTTCAAGGTGAGAGATAGAGTATGGTTACAATTGAACAAGGAAAGTCTAGAAAGTTCCAGTAAGCAAATCAAAGCTTTCGATATGGCCCATTTGAGATATTGGAAAATGTGGAAGATAATTCCTCTAAACTCGTTCTACCCTCATACATGCACATTTACTCAATTGTGAATGTAAAGAATATGAAACTCTATGAGTCTTCCATGTTGGATCAGGAAGAGGAATAGGTCCTACCTTCTATAGAGGATTTGGTACTAGATGCTCAAGAAAAGTTAACAGAGGATACAATTTTATAGAAGAGGTCAAAAACTATAAGATAGAGGTGGGATGGCCTTTGCATATTAGGTTCAAAGGAAAACTTCCAGGCAAGGCTAAATGGTACACCCGAGAGAAGGTGGTGGACAAATTTGCTCACCTTATTCAATCGAAGATTTTAGGGACAAAAAGCCTCCCAAAATGGGGACGTGTGATCTATACTGGATGATTATATTGTTTTTCATCCATATCAATGCTTTTAGAGTGGAAAAAGTGGAGGAATCAGTTAACAAGACCATTTTTATTTGTGGGACCCAATTTAGCAAATTGGGATCTGAAACTTTATGGGAGCATTTTGAGGCATCAAATGGCATTTTTTGAGGTGTAAAACTTTTCTTCTTTAGAGTTGCACCAGTTTTTTCCTATTCAATACATAGATACTTTTCCAATAACATAATAATTGCCTCAATTAAAGTCTGTATGCAAAGTTATGCCACTTAGAAGTTGACCTTCTTGTTTCGACCACCATAATTCAAGAGGATGCCACATCATCCCCGATTACTCATGGAAAGGGCGATAGTTGTGTGACCACGAGGAAGAATACTCTAGAAGTTTCATATTGTAACTCTGATTATGATTTGAGTGAGTCAAACCTGACCACTAGTATATAATCAAGTTGTGTTATAATCAGGCCACTAAAAGAAAAAGGGGTTCCATTCTTTTGTAGTGCATCTTGTTCCATAGATGAGTAGAGTAGTTGTTATCACTCCAAGATTTCTTCAAACTTGTCAGAAAAAGAAATGATAGAGGTAACCACAAACCACTTTTGGAGATCAGGACCTAGCCTTCCTAATCTCAGAGAGGGATCTCTCTTTATGATTTAACTTCATTTTAGTTAATTAATTTTAGGCTAGTTATGATTATGCTTAGGTTTTTTATTTGAATTTGGGTGGTGAGATCACTTACTTAGATGAAAAAGGGTCGTCTTTTTGTAGAAATTCTCACTGTAGATCACCTGATAATGTGATGTAACTAAAGCAAAATACTTGATCTACTTCTACTATCAAACTTTGCGGAAGCTTAATCAATTTGAGCAAGATAAATCGGAACACATATAACAGAGAAGAAGAAATCATACACATGAAACACAGAAGAATACTCTGGGGAAAGCCTCGGCTAAAAACCCCACTATCTGTATTATCATACAAGTGGAAATATCTCAGGATTACACAAAGCTTTAGCTCATAAGCTATCCAACTCTCAGTACAATCCTTCAATGCTTCTCATAGACAGAATAGACAACACATATGCCTTCCTTTAGTCCTCCAAGCCTCCTATTTCCTCGCACAGTTTCTCTTGGGTCCTCCAGCTGCAACCTGTGTAATTCTCACCTCACACACAACACTGACCTCTGAAATAACTACGCAATCCTGAAGGAGATAATTCCTTCTGCATGGATGAGTTTTCTTTATAGGAAAATTCCTCCAACTTATAGTACATTTTCCCTTCCTTTGATCTCAACTGGGTCTCTGTTTGAACTGACATGCACGAGTTATTTATGAGAGAATATTCAGTTATCTGAAGTACACTAGTTGCATGCATGCATGCATTGACTAACTAAACTCACAAACAGTTCCACAAACTGTTGGAACTAATCTAACTGGACTTAACTCAGTTAACTGAGCTAACTAATTACAACTCAAAGTACAACTCATCCTGATCTCCTTAATTAAGGGATAACTTCCTCAATCAAAGGCATAATTGTTGCATGTCTTCACATAGACTTCATGTTTGCTTTTCTCCAACTAATTAACTCAAAATGATTTAATTAATTATTTTTCAAACAGCTAGTGAGACTAAATTCGAATTTTAATTCTCAATTTTAATTCAGAGAATAATTAAAATTGGAATCTATCCTGAAATGTTATTTTTAGCATTTCTATTTTATCATTCCTTGTTTCTATTTTCAACACTAGTACCTAAAATGCTATTTATAGCAATGTTATTTATAGCATTTCTATTGTTAGCATTTCTTGTTGCTATTTTCAACACTTTTACCATTGGGCTATGGGGTCAAATGTTAGACAAACAAGATTGGATTAAGTTTTAAAAAAAGTGTCAGAGGGCAAGATAAAGGAGTTACTATAGATCTCAAAGGCTTGAAGTTGAAATGGTTTCCAATCGGATCCAGGGAGCAATTAAGGGTTCCCTAGGCCAGATCATGAAGAGAAGTGAAAGAGGTCAACCGAGATGGGGGGAAATTAAGGGTTCTCAAATCCTAGTATCAGAGGAAAACATATAAATGACTAACTGTGCAAAACATAGTGTACTTAAACAAATTCTAAGTTAAATTTCCAGTTAATTCATTTCAAATTTAGAAAACAATTAAGTTTATGAAACACATAAGAAGATAACAAAATCAGACAAAGAAGTACTTCACTGCAATAGCTCATCTCATGAATCCTCTAGTGCGATCTTTTTATTACTTGTTCCAGTGTGTTAACTTGAAAATTGGTACAATCACCCTTAGGTTTAAGATCAAAATAATTATAAAAATGTATAGCAATCCACCCTGAATACTTCAATTTATGAAGTATTTATACAAAAAGTATTTACAAAATATATCAAACTGCATTGAGAACTAATCTAGGAAAAGGAAATATCTTCATGCAAGAAGATAGAGACAGTTATTGAACTGTTGTTTGTTGTCCATGTTATTTAGGTTCTATTGTCTTTTAGTCTCTGATTTTTTTCCCTTTAAGCTACTCGGTCGTTTGGTCTTCAACGTTGGATGTCATATTTACTTATGACCTTTTATCTAATACACTTACATCTGCCTCCTCTGTTTGTCTTTCAACTGTATTCCTTTTACCATGAATGCTTTGTCGCCTGCTTTTACTTTTACTTATTACATTAAATCTTACTCACTCTTTCTTGTTTCTGTGTTTTTAGTAAAAAATGATTTTTACTATAAGAATACAAAATGTTGCTTGGAGAGTAGTTTGTAAGAATGTTCTGTTGTGCTAGTGAAAATGATTTCATTTTTGTTTTAAACATTTACTGTGTAAATTATTTCTTTCTGCTCTATGGTAATTGTCTTTTTCTTCTGAATAAAGGCTTTTGAATTCATTTCCTTGTGAATCTTGGAATAAACAGGTTTTGGAACTAGTATCAGAACTCTTTATCTAAGCTCATGTTCTGCTAATCACTTGCAAAATAAAACAATTCATTAATAAAAACATAGGTCTGCGAGGAGGTGATCGAAGCCTGTACTGATTTGGGAATAACTGTGGATAGAGTCTGGAGCGTGTTCGAGAGGTAATCCATGGTGAAATCTAGTCGCAGATGTTCAGAGTGGCATAAATGGCTAAGGCAGCTTTTTAGCAAAAAACAAGCAAAAAGAGCGAAAATGAGTGTCTTTAGCGTTTTAATGGGTAACGGCTAAAATTGGCGCAAAATTTTATAATATGAACAGTGATAGTTTTGGATTACACAAGGAGGCGGTTTCGGAGGCCATCACACCGCTTTTGGCCATCGGGTGGTATTTTCTTGAGAGCACACGAGTTAGCATGGAGTTGCCATGTAACCAAAAGGGGCCCGAGCAAAACCACGAATCTCGCGTGCTCTCAGGCAAGTAATGTTCAGACGTCGGGAGCGCGCAATATGGATGCGCGCTGTCAAATCTGGGGGTGAAAGATCTGACGGATATCGCGCGATGAGTTTGCACAGAGGGTAAAGGGCGAAGATTAGCGAGGCCCGAGGGATAATTACAGTTAACTGTAACTATTTAATGAATAAGTGGTGTTGGTTAAAAGTATAATGCATGGGTTTAATATAGTGGGACCGAGGTTAAATGGGGGGGGTTTGTTAACTGCACCGAGGGTAATGGGTTTATATCGGGAACGAAAAGTGAATTTGCGCAATTAATTTAAATAAAGCGAGAGGGAGACAAAACTTAGGATATAAGGGGTTTTATGGCTTTTTAGGGGAAATGTCGAAAATATGGTATGGCGGAGTTAAAGTTAAATAAAGTGGGGGGGGGAAGGATTTAAACTTAGGTTAAGGGTTTTTAGTGCATTTACAAGGGAAAAAGGGAAATTAATAAGGGGAGATTATTTTTAAAGGAAAATGTCTAGGGAAAAGAGTGAAAATGAACGGAAAAAGGGTATTTTCCTAAGAAATGGTGGGATAATGGGGAAATTAGTAAGTATGTAGTGGGGGTTGAAATGAAATGAGGGGAAGTTAATTAAATCAGCTTTTTGAACACCTTTTCACTTTCATAAATGCTCCTACACACTGAAACATAGGATTAAGCATGATAAGTGTGCTTATGCTTCAATCAACTTTGTACTTCTACAACCTTTCTTCTACTTACCCTTTACTTACCCTAACATTTTTCTTCATTTTATTGGGTGCATTTAAGCTAGCAGACCCTTTCTTTAATTTTTTCTTTTGAAAAGTAAACTATCTAATTCTAACCCTATATCTTCCAATGGCTCAGATTAAGCTTATGAGCACATTTTATTTCTCTACCTAACTATTGATCTGCCAAGATTAAACAGTTTGGCTAGATCCTTATTCTCTATCTATAAACATGAAATTTAAAGCATGAAGCAGTCAAGATTAAACTATTTGACTATCATGGGTTGTGGCATTTATGACAAGCTGCACACAACCATTATTTTATAAAATAAAGTAAAAAGTAGTGGCACATAGACTTGCACACTTTCATGATCTGTTTTTGTTTGGGGTTCATATTTTTTCACTTTTTTGATCTTTTCTTATTCTTTTTGTCCTTTGATATTTCTTTTAGGACATACTCTCTTTATATTTTTTAATTTTTAATATGGAAAACATTTTGTAGAAAGCAAAAGTATGTACAATATCACAAGACTAACCATAAACAATTCAAAATTATGAATCCTATTATTATAGGACCCTAATAGTGGCTCTACATGGGGATTATTTAACTAATTATTTTTCAAACAGCTAGTGAGACTAAATTCAAATTTTAATTCAGGGACTAAATTAAAATTGGAATCTATCCTGAAATGCTATAGCAACGATATTTTTAGCATTTCTATTTTATCATTCCTTTCTGCTATTTTCAACACTGGTACCTGAAATGTTATTTATAGCATTTCTATTTTTAACATTTCTTGTTGCTATTTTCAACACTTTTACCATTGGGCTATGGGGTCAAATCTTAGACAAACAAGACTGGATTAAGTTTTAAAAACAGTGTCTAGAGGGCAAGATAGAGGAGTTACTACAAATCTCAAAGGCTTGAAGGTGAAATGGTTTCCAATCGGATCCAGGGAGCAATTAAGGGTTCCCTAGGCCGGATCATGAAGAGAAGTGAAAGAGGTCAATCGTGATGGGAGAGCAATTAAGGGTTCTCAAATACAGGTATCAGAGGAAAACATATAACTAACTAATTATGCAAAACAAAATGTACTTAAACAAATTCTGGGTTAAATTTCCAATTAATTCATTTCAAATTTAAAAAGCAATTAAGTTTATGAAACACATAAGAAGGTAACAAAATCAGACAAAGAAGATACTTCACTGCAATAGCTCATCCCACGAATCCTCTAGTGCAATATTTTTATCACTTGCTCCAGTCTATTGACTTGAAAATTGGTACAATCACCCTTAGGTTTAAGATCAAAATAACTCTACAAATGTATAGCAATCCACCTTGAATACTTCGAATTATGAAGTATTTATACAAAAAAGTATTTACAAAATATCTCAAACTGCATTGAGAACTAATCTAGGAAAAGGAAATATCTTCATGCAAGAAGATAGAGACAATTATTGAACTGTTGTTTACTGTCCCTGTTATTTAGGTTCTGTTGTCTTTTAGTCTCTGACCTTTTGCCCTTTAAGCTGCTTGCCTATTTGGTCTTCAACATTGGATGTCATATTTACTTATGACCTTTCATCTTATACACTTTCATCTGCCTCCTTTGTTTGTCTTTCAACTATATTTATTTTACCATGAATACTCTATCACTTGCTTTTACTTTTACTTATTACAATAAATCTTACTCACTCTTTCCTATTTCATTGTTTTTAGTAAAAATTGATTTTTACTATAAGAATACAAAATGTTGCTTGGAGAGTAGTTTGTAAGAATGCTCTGTTGTGCTGGTGAAAATAATTTCATCTGGTGTTTTAAACATTTACTGTGTAAATTGTTTTTTTCTGCTTTGTGATAATTGTCTTTTTCTTCTGAATAAAGGATTTTGAATTCATTTCCTTGTGAATCTTGGAATAAACAGGTTTTGGAATTGGTATCAAAATTGTTTATCCAAGCTCATGTTCTGCTAATCACCTACAAAATAAAACAATCGTTAATAAAAACACAGGTCTGCGAGGAGGTGACTGAAGGTTGTACTGAATTGGGAAGAATTGTGGACAGAGTCCGGAGCGTTTTCGGGAGGTAATCCATGGTGAAATCCGGTCGCAAAGGTTCAGAGTGGTGTAAATGGCTAAGGCAAATTTTTAGTGAAAAACAAGCGAAAAGAGTGAAAATGAGTGTCTTTGGCGTTTTAACGAGTAACGACTAAAATTGGCACGGAATTTTATAATATCAACAATGATGGTTTTGGTTTACATGGGGAGGCGGTTTCGGAGGCCATCACGCCAATTTTTGCCATCAGGCGGTATTTTCTTGAGAGCACACGAGTTAGCGTGGAGCTACCACGTAACCAAAAGGGGCCCGAGCAAAACCACGAATCTCGCATGCTCTCGGGCAGGTAAAGGTCGGACGTCAAGAGCGAGCAATATGGATGCGCACTGTCGGACCTGGGGGTGAAAGATTTGATGGCTATCGCGCGGTGAAGTTACACGAAGGGCAAAGGAGCAAAGATTAGCGGGGCCCGAGGGATAATTACAATTAACTGTAATTATTTAATGAATAAGTGGTGTGGGTTAAAAGTATAATGCATGGGTTTAATATAGTGGGACCGGGGTTTAATGAGGGGGTTTTGTTAACTGCACTGAGGGTAATGAGATTATATCGGGGGGAAAAAAAAAAAGAGTGAATTTGCGCAGTTAATTTAAATAAAGCGGGAGGGAGACAAAACTTAGGATATAAGGGGTTTTTTGGCTTTTTAGGGGAAATGTGGAAAATATGGTATGGCGAAGTTAAAGTTAAATGAAGCGGCCAGGGGGGCGGGGATTTAAACATAGGATAAGGTTTTTTGTGGGTCTACAAGGGAAAAAAGGAAATTAATAAGGGTGGGGATGATTTTTAAAGGGAAATGTCTAGGGAAAAGTGTGAAAATGAAGGGAAAAATGGTATTTTCTTAAGAAATGATGGGATAATGGGAAAATTAGTAAGTATGTAGTGGGGGGTGAAATGAAATGAGGGGAAGTTAATTAAATCAGCTTTTTGAACATTTTTTCACTTTCATAAATGCTCCTACACACTGAAACATAGGATCAAGCATGATAAGTGTGCTTATGCTTCAATCAACTTTGTACTTCTGCAACTTTTCTTCTACTTATCCTTTACTTACCTTCACATTTTTTCTTCACTTTATTGGTGCATTTAAGCTAGAAGACCATTTTTTTCCTTTTTCTTTTGAAAAGTAAATTATCTAATTCTAACCTTATATCTTCCAATGGCTCATATTAAGCTTATGAGCACATTTTATTTCTCCACCTAACTACTAATCTGCCAAGATTAAACAGTTTGGCTAGATCCTTATTCTCTATCTATAAACATGGAATTTAAAACATGAAGTAGTCAAGATTAAACTATTTGACTATCATGGGTTGTGGCATTTATGACAAGCTGCACATAACCATTATTTTGTACAGTAAAGTAAAAAGTAGTGACACTTAGACTTGCACACTTTCATGATCTGTTGTTGTTTGGGCTTCATATTTTTTCACTTTTTTTTTTATCTTTTCTTATTCTTTTTGTCCTTTGATATTTCTTTTAGGACATACCCTCTTTACATTCTTTAATTTTTAATATGAAAAACATTTTGCAGAAAGCAAAAGTATGTACAATATTACAAGACTAACCATAGACAATTCAAAATTATGAATTCTATTATTATAGGACCCTAACAGTAGCTATGAGGGATAGAGAGAGAGCACACAAAGAGGATTTGTGCATTGTAGTAGCCCATGGGCGATATGCCTTACTTCTTTTTACTTGCAACCATTGTCTATTTAGAGAAAGACAGCAAGTTGATTTCACCTTCTAGCTCGATTTTATCCCAAAAGGGTTTCCCACATTATATCTTGGTCAATCGTGGTTTTGTGAGTTTTTATTTATTTTTGCTCTATTTTCTACATTATTATAGTTTACAAGCATATGCAATAAATAGTGGTTTACAGATCTAGGAATCTAAAGAGAAATAAACCTTCATAGTTTAGATTCAGATTTTTAAGTATAATTTTATCAAATCTATTATGACAAATTGTCCAGTGGAATGTCCACGACACTTTACAGATCATATATTGTATTGTAATATTGTATAGAAGAATATATTGAAAAATATTTATGTTTTTCTTGGTTTTAGTTTTCCACGGTAAAAATCTCTATGTTAATGTGTGTGTTTTCCATTACAACTATTCAGTTTTATGAATAATCTATTTGCAACACTTAATTGTATGGGTTTAAAACTTACATAGATTCAAGCTAGAGTTGAGCCTAATTATTTTAACTTGGACAATAAGGACTTCTTAAAGTGACATTCATCTTTGTTGCGCTAAGAACTTTTTGAGGAACTCACACCACTTTGTAGTGTTCTTCCTTGACTTCAAGTTACCCTTCTTTTCTTATAGTTTTCACTAGTGATCCAAGAGGATATTCACAGTAACAAATTCAAGTCAGGCCTATTTTTTTTTCCAGATTATCCATCCAATGAAGAGCTCATAGAGAGCTTTCCAATGAAATTTGTATGAGATTAGGAGGACTTTATTTTTAAAGATGTGTCTCATTAATGGTTGGAGAAAAATGGTGAAAAGATAAAATGGCATGAAACAAAGTCCTCATCCTCTTTGCATGCCTCTCTATTTGCATCATGGGTGAAAGTCTCCATGTGCATAGGAATTACCAAAGTTGTGATCTATGAATACATGTCTCTTTTTCCATCAGATAATGTTTCCACTTCTTCACAACTTGCGCTAGAGCATAGAATTCCTTGTCATAGTTAAGGTAGTTGAGATTTTCTCCATGAAATACTTAATAATGATAGCATACAAGTCTTCCTCCCTACATCAAGATCGCTCCCATAACATACCCACTCGCATTTGTGTCCACTTCAAAGGGCTATTGCAATTTTGGTAATGCTAGAACTAGTGGTTGATTGGTCTTCTTCTTTGACTCAAAGGCTCTTTGTTGAGCATTACCCCACTAGAAACGCTTGCCACTCACTTTAATTGTGTAGAGTGGCGTTGTTATTGTTGAAAAAAGGCTATGAATTTTGTCAGGTACTGTGTTGTCCCAAACAAACTCCTGAACTCAAAAACATTAGGAGGCATTGGCCACTTCGTAATGACCTCCATATTGGCAAGATCTTTCTTTAACTCTCCTCCACATATCACATATCCTAGTTACACCAAAGGTTATCGTGTAAACTCACACTTCTTGAGATTTACTAGCAACGAGTGCCACTTTAATGTCTCTAACACCTACATAGAATGTGAGATGTGCTCCTCCCAAGTGGAATTATATACCAATATATCGTCCAAATAGGCAAGAATAAATGAATTTACAAAAGGGAACACTATATCACTTATTAACCTCATAAAATAAGCTAAATCATTCTGTAGGCCAAATGGCTTGTCTAAATACTCATGCAAACTTTGCCTAGTTTTGAAGATAGTCTTCCAGGTATCTTCTTGTTTGAATCAAACTTGGTGATATCTATCATGTGCAAGGGATACTTGTTCTTGAGTGTAATTTTGTTTAACACCTTATAATTAATGCACATCCACCTAGTCCCATCCTTCTGTGGCACAATGAGTATGGGTGACCCACATGGTGAGTTATTTGGTCAAATGACACCATGTTCAAATAGTTATTGCAGCTGATTCTTCGTCTTATTTGCCTCTATAATGGATTCCCTATATAGCCCATTGTTTGACAATGACTGGATCTTATCCTCCACTTTCCTCTTAGGTGGTAGCCCTCTAGGCACCTGAAACACACCCTTGTATGCCTATAACAACTCCTCCACTTGTTGTTTATGTTCCTTAGTAAACCCCTCCAGGGATGACTTAGCACTCATGCACTCTACTATAGATTGATTTCCTCTTAAATTAAAAAGACACATTTATTGCTAGAACTAATCAAATTTTTGTCCTATTTGGCACTTACCAATGAGATCTTAGACTTGCCCTTATGCACATTAGTGATTAAGGATTTCTTGTCCATTATAAAGCAGCATTGGTTGGTTCTCCACATGAAGATTGCATCCAACATGTACATATGGGGACTCCCAAACCCAACACCACATAATCTAATGGAACTACATCCAATTCTACTTCTTCAAGAAAGTCAGCACTAATAGCAAATTTGATTTTGCACTATTTTCTTACCTTTATCCCTGCCTCCTTATTGACCCATCCCAATGGATATGGACCGAGATGGTCATGTGTCTCCATTCCCATTTTGTTAACCAAACATACTACTATGAGATTTTGTTGTGATCTTGAGTTGAATAGAGATCATTTTTTGTCTTCTTAACATGTATCTTTATATGAAGGAATCTAGTCATTTCGTTTTCTTCTTGTTCTTGAAGGCTACTTAGATTCATCCCCTTTTGCATTGATGTAAATAATATTCTCATCCACATCTGAGAAACTTTCCACTTGTTTGCTTGAATTATTGTTCATGAGATTTTTATTCTTTACATCTTTCTTTTAGTTCTTCAAGTTGAGCTCTTGATGAAACTTCTTGTACTTCTTCTCTTTATGACGAGCATTTTTATAGTGATTGTAGTGATTTACAATATCTTTGCACTGATGTGTTGTCATTTTTGTATTTTTGTTTTCCCCCCTTTCCACTTCTTCTTACCATCCTCGGGATCTTCCTGGTGCTCCATCTACTTTGACCCAGTTGATCCTTTCTTTTGGCATATGTTCTCCAAGTATTGTGTTTGTGCATCAGGCTTGTTAATAGTTATGGGTTTGAACAACTTAACTTGCTTCCACAGATGGATGTGTAGACCCCCAAATACTTGAGGAGTATGTTTGGGTTCTTTGGGGAGATACCTAGCATTATGCCCATCTTTCTAAATCCTATGGTGTACTCATTTACACTTTGCCCCTATATTTCCCTGAAGTAATGCCACCAGATCAAATGGTCCTCTACATATTTGATAGGGTAAAATTATGACTTTATGTGAGTTTTAAAATCCTCCCATTTTGTCACAAGAGCATCAATCTCACATCGATATGGCTTGGTGTTAACATTCACTTCCTTTCTGAATAGGGACTCTGAATGGTTCACAATGCTTGAATTAGGTTGTTCCTTTTTAGATTCTTTCTTAGATTCCCTCCTTGGTTCTTACCAATTTTCCAATTTCCCATTTGATCTGACCTCCACATTAGAACCTCCAAGTTCTTCATATGGCCTGAGCTTATTGGTTACGGTCACAAAGAGAAGGTTCACATTAGGTTTAAAACTATGACTTATGCTTCATCTAGGAAAACCTCTATTCTACTTGATCTCGACGGTTATTAATAGATTCTTCAACCATGGATGGGGTTTTATGATTTTCAGCTTAACCGATATGGATTCGCTACAACTCCACCCAATATACCCAAAAAATCCTACTCTAGTACTAATATGATTTGTAAATTACTAATGATACTCCTGTAACAACCCCACGTTAAAGTTCATGTAATAAAGGATAATAAAGGTAAAGGTAAGACCAAGGTCGTGAGACATGTATTCCAAGTTGAATGTTGGGAAAAACAATATAGTGGGCATCACTTTTAGTTTATTTATGGCTATGGAAATTGGAAAAGGCATTGGCAAAAGCAAAGAGGCAATAATTGGCATTTATTTATGAAAATAAGGAAAATAGGAGAAAAGTGAGGTGAAGAGGCATATATTTGCGTGATAAGGAAGTTAGAGGAAAAATGAACGAAAATGAAGAAAAAAGAGATATCAATAATAAAAAGGCATCAGAGAACCAATTCACAACTTTTTTCTGTTTTGGCTTAATAATAGTGAGAGAGAGAAAGAAAGAGCTCCAAAAGGAGAAGGCAAGCAAGCAAAGGAAAAGCAAGGAAGGAAGGAAAGATAAAGCAAGGAGAAGGTTGGATCAACGGCTTTAGCAAGGAGATTTTGTATGTAATAGGTTGCATGTGTGATTTCCTAGCTGAGGTGTGAATGCATGGTACATGCATTTATTTATTTGGTTCATTTGTTGTCATTGGCATGGGTTTTTACTAGTTTGACAGTGGTTTCAGCCTTGCCTTACCATTTCCTGGATACCTATGGTGTGATGGGATTCATTCTTGGTTGAGCTTCAGATTACTAGAAGTTTTTGGATCTAGGTGAGGTGGCCTTAGGAAAATTCCCAAGGGTTGGGGGTGGAGATGGTTTTCCCCTTGAAGCCCTCGATGGGTGGGTGGAGATAAGAAAATTCCTCAAAGTATGGTGAAGAAATAATGAGGCATCCAAACTTGGTTTGGTTTTGTGATCCCGGGATCAGTTTAGGTGAGGTCACTGTAGTTTGAGGTTAGACGTGGTTTAACCTCTAGATTCCCTTGGTTGTTTAAGACTTAGTTTATCCCATGAGATCCCACATCCATGCTTAGAATATGGCAAAAGGGTGATTGACTGAAATAAAGATTTGGTTCAACCCAATCTATGGTCGAGTGGTACGTGGAAGTCCCTAACTTGGTTGGATTTTGCATATTTTAATAAGAGATAATTTCCTATTGTAATCTATGAGAACTTGTACTTGATATTATGTTGATTTGATGGTTGTTCTATCATGATTAATATTCTGGTTATATGCTAGTTATAAGCATGGTTCTACAATATCTTCTAGCTATGGCTCTTGTCCAAGAATTGATATGCTAGTGAATGGTTGATGAATGCAAGGGCTAACAAGTGTTATTGCAGCTATTATGAGAGGGCGTTAAACCTTCTCAGTGATTCTTCGATGAAGTTCAGATTCTTAAGATCAAATATGCACTCATGAATTGTAGCTTCTATGTTTGTCACATGTTTTATGAAATGCTTGTCATGGTTAGGCATGGTTAGGTCAAGTTCTTGTTGAGGTTCTAAATGATTAGTATTCCGGAGACTAACCTAAAAAGGTGGCTCAAATCCCGGAACAACAGGCACAAAACTAGAGCTTTTGGGCCATAACTACATGTAGGAAAGCCTGTGAGTGCAGTGATAGCCTCATAACTGGAACTTGGAGGTCGGGTCAAGTCATAGTAGCACTTTGTTTCACATTTACCCGGAGGGCTTGTAAAAGCGGGTAAATGTGGGAAGGAGTGGTTACAGATTTGTGTCAGAGCTTACAGGTTCAAACACTTAGACTAGATGGGCGGGATGTGATTGCTATGCATGCATGTCATTCGTATGCATGCATTATAGTAATTATGGTTATCATGCATGAGGTCATTGTTGCAATTTTTTGTTATCATGCATGATGTTGATATGTCAATGTCATTGTATATACATGTCTATCATGTTAATATGGACCGATTTGTGTAGACGAGATAGCATCCCCTCATCTTCACTAAGGTATGATTTTGATTATGTATATATTTGGTTTATATAACATGGTATGCATGCAAGAAGAAGAATATCAAAGATGGAAATCAGAATGGTGGATTACAATTCACATGACTCTCCTTACAGATCAGTTGAGAAACAGGGAGAAGAGTACTCCCTTGACATATTAGATACATTGAGAAGTCTGAAGGTAGAAAGCAGAAGTTGCAAGGCAAATAATGACAGGATAATTCAATCACAAGAAAGGCTTGCCAGAGCTCAGGAAAAGCAAGTTGAGTTTAATGCGATCATCCTTCAGAGTTTATCAAATTTGCAAAGACAAGGATAGCCAAGGATCAGTTATGGATAGGAGGAAAGCGCTAATGGGCCATATGGTAGTAGGTCCCAATTAAGATACGTGTTGGACAAGGATCACGCAATCAGAGATGGAAGATGGTTGGATACATAGGACAAGAGAGGTAGTGGTTACGGGTTCTATTCTAGTTATGGTTCATATAGACATCATGGTCATCATCATTATAATCCTTATAAGAAGAATGAGAGGGGTACTTGGCAGATGAGTTCAAGAAATCCAAGCCTCCTACATTTGATGGAGAGATGAAGAAACTAGAAGATACAAAGGCATGTCTGCTTGGGATGAAGAATGTATTTGAGTTGCATGATTATACAAATAATATGAATGCCAAGATAGCTAGTTTCAGTCCCAAGGGAAAGGAATATATCTGGTGGGAAGATGTGAAGTGTGTCAGAGACATCAGGATAGAGGAGTTGAGTTGGCATGAGTTTAAAAGATTCTTTAGAAAGAAGTACTTATCTGAGAGATATTATGATGGAAAGGCTAAGGAGTTACATGAGTTGAAGATGGGGACCATGACAGATGAAGAGTACATGACTAAGTTTCTATATTTATTGAAGTATGTGTCATATCTTAAGGATGAGAAGACAAAGGTTCAAAGGTTCATCATTGAATTTCCATTAGCACTCAAGGATCGGATTGAGTATGATGAGCTTCGGTCATTGGAGGAAGTCATCGGGAATTTGAAGCACTCTTAAAAGTAGTCGAAGCACAAGACTGAGCCTAAGCATGATTAGAAAGGGAATGAGAATGCTAAAGGAAAATGAGCTCAGAAGCGCGAAAAACCTCGAGATGCTGGTGAGAAAGAGAATGTGGCTTTTTAAAAGAAGTTCAGTGCAACTAAGAAAGGACATGGATTTCATCCTGGAGAGAAGCAGAATAAAGGTAGTGGTAGAGAACTGTTGCAATGTTGGATTTGTGGCAAGGATCGTAGAAAGAAGGATTTTTCATTGTACCAGGTTGGAAGACCTCAAATCTATAGTGCTCAGGAGGCACAGAAAGTTGGGGATGTTGGTCAAAGCATTCCTCGAATTTATGTAGCATTTGATAACAAGTAGACGAATCACCAGGCATCCATTATTGAGATGGAAGGTAAGATCTGTGATCGAGTTGTTTCCATTTTGATTGATCCTAGATCTAATTATAGTTATGTTAATCCTGACTTGGTGAATAATTGTGGCTTGAGTAAAGAAGTGCATGCAGAGTCTTGGTTGGTGTAGTTGCCTACATGGGACCAAGAAAAGAGTTCATTATTGGGTGAGAGCTTGTGCATTTGAGATGAATGGTATGCCTACATCAACACATCTAAATGTGCTTCCATTGGGTTCATAGAACATGCGTTTGAGCATGGATAAGTTGTACCTTCATAGGTCTAAGGTAGATTGTCACGAGAAGGCCATTGAGTGCTTGGATGATGATGGAGAGAGGAGAGTATTGCAGGGAAAGAAGAAGCCTACATCAGTTAGAATGGTTACATCTATGCAAGCTAAGCGCAGTTGCAGAAAATGGTGTGTATTATTTGCAGTGCATGTTTCCAGTGACAAAGGAAGGATGTTGAGGATGCTATAGTCTTAAAGAGGTATCCTATTTTGCAACAGTTTCAAGATGTGTTTCCTACAAAGATTTTAAAGTTACCGCCTCATAGGAAAGTGGATTTCTCTATTGAGTTGGTACCAGGAGCAACACCAACATCAAAGGCACCTTACAGGATGAGCACTCCATGGTTAGTGGAATTGAAGTTGTAGCTCAAGTAAAAGCTTGATAAGGGATATATTAGGCCATGTGTATCGCCTTGGGCTGTGCCAATGTTGTTTGTGAAGAAGAAGTATAATACTCTCAGATTGTGCATTTATTACAGGTATTTGAACAAGGTGACGACCAAGAATAGGTACCCATTTGCCAAGGATTGATGATTTTTTTGACCAGTTGAAGGGAGAAACAATGTTGTCAAAGATTGAATTGAGATCGTGATATCATCAGGTACACATCAAAGAAGAGGACATCTACAAGAGCACATTCCGTACCAGGTATGGGCATTATGAGTTTGTGGTGGTTCCTTTTGGTCTTACTAATGCTCCAACTACTTTTATGTGTTTGATGAATAGAGTGTTTTGCCCTTGTCTAGATAAGTTTGTGATAATGTTCATTGATGATATATTGATATATTCTAAGAACGAGTAAGAGCATGCATAGCACCTAGTAGTAGTGCTAGGATTGTTGAAAGAGCATCATTTGTATGCCAAGTTTAGCAAGTGTAGTTTCCTTCAGACTAAAGTTCATTACTTGGGGCATATTGTTTCTAAGGAAGGTACAACAGTGGACTCGAAAAATATTAGAGCTATCATGAAGTGGCCAACTCCTAGGAATTTGGATGAGGTATGATCATTCATGGGTCTTGCAGGCTATTACAGGAGGTTCATCGGGAACTTCTTGCGGATTTCCTATCTCATTACATCATTTTAGAGGAAAGGAAAGAAGACTTGAATGGATTGAGGAGTGTGCAACTAGATTTGAGCAGTTGAAGCATTTTCTTACAAATGTTATAGTCTTGAAGATTACATATCCTAATAAGGAGTTCATGGTGTTAGTGATTGTCAATCCTGCCAGTCACCAGTGATCAAATGTACTCTTTCAAAGTTTTAATAGGGTCCTAAGTCAAATTTTTATAGTTTCTATAGGATTTCAAATAAAAATGTGGTCATTGGTTAGTATGTTTGGGAATGTTACTACTCCCTACTTTTCATGGTCAAGTCATCAAAACGGTCAAAAGGAATCATGACATCACTTATAGTCAATCATTATGAGAAGTAGTAATCCAGGGGAAAAATTATGTTCAAGGAGTTTTTAGCCTATTTTAACATCCTCGTTCATACTCCATATACCTCCCTCAACCTTCCCTCATAAATCCCCTTATTCCATTTAAAACCCCTTCCTTGAGAAGATCCCTAAATCCTAAGTCAAAACACATTTTTCCCTTGGAAAAAACTCACTCTCAAGCTCTAGCCGAAATCCACTATCCGCATTCTATTTAACTCTAGCCTTATCCCAAAGTCCATGCTTTGATAATAGTCCAAACTCTAGCCGTTGTTCCATTTTCCTTTGAAATGTTTCAAACATTAATAAAAAATGTTAGTTTCCATTTTAAGGGTAGAGATCCGCATCGCATATCGCTCTCGTCGCATAAAACATGAAAAATAAAACAACACCCATCTTCCCCTCGTCGATTGCAATAGTTATTTCCCCTCCAATTGCAATAAAGTCCTGGCCACCAATATTGTCCCGCTTGCGGTTGGGATATCGCAAAATTCTTTCCTGCTCTCCAATATCACAAACTCCTCAGCCAATAAGTCTTGTCACCCTCCCCCCTTGCCGATTGTGATAGTTCTCTCCCCTCCGATTGCGATATCACAATCGGCGATCGAAAAATCTTAAGTTCTCCTTCCGCTGAAACCCCTTCTGATTCCCCAATGGCGATATGCAAAATCCTTTCAAATGCGATATTTTATATATTGCAGTTTTTAAAATTTCTAGTATGTCCCATCTGTAAAACATGAAAAATTAGTGTTAAGACGCCTCTCTATATTGCGATTACAATACGACACAGGCCTATCCCGAATATGATTGCAATAAGGATCAACTACCCAAATTTGATCGACCAGGATCAGACAGTGCAAATCAACGAATGCTTCCACTCCATGAGACAGCAAGACTATCTTTCAACATTTCTTTAATAGCATGGTCATTAAATAGACAACAAGAAAACAGGGCCGAGATATAGTGGAACAGTAATGGCATTTTTCAGCATGCAAACTATTAGCGCTTGAAATTTCACCTCAGGCTGAAAAAGGCAAACCTCAAGGCAACATCAAACCATTTAGCCTCGTAGCTAGCCCTACGGGGCAGGAGAAGGCTCTCTCCGGTCTATCTCGTAGGACCTTCAATTAGGGAGATGACCAACAAGGTAACACTGATATTAGGCTAGTAAACTGATTAGAAAGATTTGATTTGGGGTTTTTTAATTAAATAACGGGGTTTTTATGGGCTGCATGGGAAAAATCACAGCTTGAAACAGGGAAATATAATGAACAACACAGGTTATCGACTGAGGCAAGGTAGGCAAGAAATTTAGCATCAAATTGAGACTAAATGAGATGGCAAGACTGGTGAGGAGCTGACAAGGGCAAACAATAACTTTGAATCCTTGTCAAACAGATGAAAACATTGAACATGAACAAACTTATAGGCAGAGCGTGGCAGGCATGAATTCTTACCTAAACACTTCATTTGTTCAGTTAGAAATGATCATGTAGTGAAATAAAACATAACAGATTACATATGAAACAAGAGGAAAACATATGCTAAATTATCATACCACAAGAATCTCAGAAGTCAGAGCTGTGAAATTTTCATTAAAAATCCCTCTGTCAAAGACTGTACAATGGAGCTCCGTTCTCCTACTGCACTCAGAATTCTCTACTCTCTTTTTCCTCTCTTTACAAATGAATTTTTAAATACATTAAATCAACCAAAAACAAAAACAACAGATCGACCCCCAAAACAGGGGCGTTGTTTCAACTAAAGCCATAAAAATAGAATAGAATTCTCCATCTGCTCTTAAAGATAGAGAAACAAGAAACAAGAGGCGCCTTGTTCCATCAAGCGCTTTCACAGTTCAGAGCCGTCTTAATTCGGTCAACTGTACAGGATATGAGGCTGTTGACAGTTGCAACCGATCCTAAAGATAGCTTTGTTGCTGGCACAGAGTCGACTAAAATCTGGAAAGTCACAGTCAACAATGAGCCACTGGAGATTTTGTCATTAATGACATCGCTACCCAAACTCGACTGTGTGCCATCAGGAAAAATAGCAAAACCCGATGGTAAAAGAGCCACGTAGTTGGGATCACCATCGTTGAGAACGACATTCATGGCCACTATATCAACGGGAGCGTAAATAACGTAAGAGCCACATACATCAGTGCAGCTCTCCTGGAGAATAAGCATGTTACCCTGATTCGATTTCAAGTTGTTCACACGCAAACGAACCTATGAATGCCACTTCGCAAACTGCGCTCCGAATCTGGAAATGCGTTGGCCATTTTAATAAAACAACCTTTAAACTAACATTCTGTTGATGGCTTGACATATGGAGCGCAGATCCTCATAGGATCAGGATTGAAATCTTAAATCAAATTGCATTCTTTGGCTATGATAGATAGCACAAAATCATCCATTTGCTATTAAAGATAGAAAGCCTTCCATTATTCCAGCCTAAAAACCGAAATAGGCAAATGATCCTTGACTTCCACTTTGCAACCGCTCTCAAATTTCTGGAGATACGCTCTGCTGCTTTACAAAAATACGGGACAAACTGCCACATAATCAAATGTGCGCGTATCGCAATGACTGCCACCTGTTGGGTTGTGTTATATTCTTTCCACGACTAATCGACGTAGTGAATTGGGGGGTTAGAGGGGGGGCGGAGCCCCCCCTTCGCCGCGCCGATTGCGCAGCGGGGGGGTCACAGGGGGGGGCGGTAGCCCCCCCTGTCTGAGGGGTTTGAGGGGGGCGGAGCCTCCCTCTACGGGGTTCGGGGCAACGCCCCGAAAAAAAATTTTTTTGGACCCTATATTAGTTTGGGCGAACCTACCTATGGTTTTTCGGTCCATAGATTTGGATGCGATGGTTTTCGGTTCATGGTATTGGATGCTTCGGCATGTATAAATATGTATTGTAACATTGAAAGGAATATAATGAAAAATCAAGCTGGTAGTCTCGGTTTTGAGATCCAGTGGGAAATCTCTGTGTATATGTGTTTTATGGGTTATGCTCTCGCATTTTTATTTTCTTGTCATTTAGAATTCGTATGCAGGTAATTTCTGTACGGGGTTAAAACCTACATGGTCAAGGTAACCGCAATGGGGGCAACATCAGATGCCATATGGCCAAAATCCCCACTATGGGGCCAAAATCCTTACCAGTAGGGATGGGATACTCCGTTAGGACCCGCTTACCGACCTCCTATGCCTTTTAATACTCAATTTCCATTCTTGGCCACACTCGAGTTGCCAGATGTATCTCGCCTTACGAATGGTCCAATTCTTCATTCGCCATATTGGCCTCTGGTGCCGTCCAAGATACCAAGCGATTGTCCAAAGTTCGATGGGAAAGAAGAAGAAGATCCTCAAGCCCATGTGATCACATATCACCTATGGTGCTCTTCGAACTCTTACATTGACGATTCCATTCGTCTCCGCCTTTTCCAACAGACCCTCACAGATGTTGCAGCCAAGTGGTACATCAAACTTCCTCGAAGTACTTACCATGACTTTAAATCTTTAGCCATGGATTTCCTCACGCATTTTCAGCTGCTGGTTTGCTATGAAATTAGCACCTATTTACTCACATCGCTTAAGAAAGATATTGTGACACGCATCTCTGATCACATCTATGAATGGAGACATAGATGTCGTCTGATCAAATTAGAGATTGTTGATCAATTACTCAATGAATGGTTCACTAAATCATTCATGGCCCCTATTTCTCGTGATATAATTATGGGTGGATGCGTTACTAAAGAGCAAGCCATTGCTCATGCCCAATACTTAGATCTAGTTTACTCTCAGTCTGGCACTTTGTATGATTTATTACCTGATGCTCTGCGACCATCATCCGATCTGATGAAATCAAAGTCACAAGCTATACCTCCTGTTGATGGAGTTATTCGTTTAGTATCCCAGACCCCTGCTAAATCTTCTTCCAAACATAAGTCAGTCTCGAATGCTGTTCCCAATAGTTCTTCCCAGAATCCTCCTTGCCCTGGTAAAACCTCAGAGGTCCACCACAACGGACAAATCCTCGAAAGGTAAGAAGAAAGGCAAAGGCAAGGGTAAATTTGATGCCCCAACACAGGGTCCTCCCAAATCGTCTGCTGGTGAATCTTCACAACAAAAACCTAAGTATCCTGCCTCATTTGTGAGGAGGATCACTATACCAAGGATTGTCCTTGACGATCTAAAGTTAGTCGTCTTCTCAAAGGGACCCTTGTTGTCCTCAAAGAATAATTTCCATCTCAGCAGACCCAAATGGTAGACCAACCTCAATCATCTGCTTCCTCAGGATCTCAAGTGTTCAGGATGAGTACGCCTATTAATGTGGCTACTAGATTGAAATATTACCAAACTCCTTCCTCAATAGCTAGGAAAGAGAAAAAAGCCACCCCTTGTTCTTCTACCCCGAGTTCCAACCCTCTTCATATCAAGCGCCCTAACCCTAATTCCGCTATACGACCACCCTCTCAAAGTGTGGTACAGAAATCATCATACAACCCTAATTCCCAAGCCGCTAAACACTATAATATTGTTGAGAATTTGGCTTAGGCACCATCATCTATGTCTGCCCTTGAGGTGCTCCAAATTTTCCCAGCGCAGCGGAAATCTTTGCTGTCAGCTATCGAGGGTATCGATCCCACCGATTCCACTTTGATATGTTGTGATCTAGAGAACCATGTTCTGCGTCTCCTTCATCAGATTGCCTTTCTTATTCAGGTAATCATCAATGAGAAGAGCATCCACAGGTCTGTCATCGATGAAGATGCTTCCACCTTCATCATGTCAATTGCATGCTAGAAAGCCATTGGTTCTCCTACTTTGAACCAATCTTTGAACGCTTTGGAATATTTTGATGGGTGCGACTCGTGATCCTTCGGTTTCTTACCTAACCTTGTCATTACTCTGGAAGGAAAGACTGTGCAAGTCGAGGTAGAGATTGTTGATTCCAATCTCAATTACAACCTTCTACTCGACGTGGATTTGGACCCATGCCATGCATGTTGTAGCCTCCTCCCTATTCCGCGTGATTCGTTTTCCCCATCAAGGGAAGATTGTCACTGTCAATGAGTTGTATTTCTTTGCCTCTTCCTCTTCGGATGGCAAGGTTCTTGTACGTCAAGCACATTGGTGCTCCCTATGAGAGTGTGGGGGCAGGTCTTTTCAAAGACTCTGCCTTAATGGAGATTTTTCCGCTCCCACCTCCTCATTTTGCCTCTGTCAACATGGTCTCGGTCATATCAGATCCTTGGGTCATACCTTCATCGAATCTTATTGATACATGGGACGAGGTTATGCCTCTTAGTCTTGCCGAGATCAATTATGTGGAAATTGTTTCGGCTTTGAATTCCGCATCCTTTGCTTCTTCCGTTACGAAGACCTGTCTCGATACGTATTCTCAATCCCTGTGGCTTGGTGCTTTGTAATCACCTAATCCCTTCGCCGAGACCTTCCTTGTTGATGAAGGTATCATGGAAGTCATGTCTCTCAAGGAACCCCTTTGGAATGATACTCATTCTTGTTCCTCGTTCTTGCCTAGCTCAACGACCAAGTCTATGTGTTTTGAGCAGTTCCCTTCTCAGTTGCCTATTGATGTGTCAGTTTATCTTGAAATGATCAAGATCTTTCAACTGAGGGCACCTTTAACCTGTCATGGATTTAGGATTTTTCTCCCTCCCCGAATTTTCACTGCTCGCCCATTATTGCAATGGGGTTTTCATCTGACTTGTAAACCTCCCTTGCCCAGGGGGCATGGGGGCAAAGCCTTATATGAGTTCTACTCTTTTATTGGGCTGAGTCAATGCTTACTCGTCATGACAACTGTAAAACTCCGGTGTTCATATGTGTTGATTGATTACCTGAGTCCTAGCATGGACTCTCTCAAGAAGCAATATGCTTAGGTCATCTTACATGGTTACTTATGTACATTAGTGTGTCATTCATTTTTGTGCAATGTGATTTGGTGTGTTATTTTTCAAAAAAAATTCTTTTTACTATTTTTTCCTTGCTTTGCAGATGTCTGTGACTCCTCACATCGATTTCGTTGACGGTGATTTTCGTATAACCCGAAACTTATCATCCACGGAATGGGCTATTTCTGACCCTAGCAGCGAGTTGATTGACCTTCAAGGTATCTTTTTAGGTCATACAACTAACAACATTGTTGAATATAGTGCGGTCATCAAACTATTGTCAGAATCCATCGCTCTTGACATTCGAGAGTTGGTTTACAACCTGGATTCATAGCTTTTCGTCCTTCAACTCAAAGGGCAATATTCTGTCAGAAACCCTCAAATATTGAGAATGTATCTCCGTATTTGTCTACTTGAAACACATTTTTATTATATTACATGTCATCATATTCCTAGTTGCATGAATACATTGACAAATGCATTAGCAAATTGTGTGTTGGATAGACATTTATGAAACATGTGAAAAAATAAAACAAACCATTGGCGGGTCGCAGGCCTCATATATTTGTGGCACGCAGGCCTAAAAAATTGTAAGTGATGGACCTAGGAACTAATCAGCATGGTGATCGTGGTAGCATGACACGGCTCGCGCAACACGAGTCAGAAATCGACGGATCCAATCCGAGACTCCCATCGTGTGTCTCTGGTACTGGCGAGGAATGTCTCCCACCCAAGCATACTCTGGGTTACCACGAGTCAACCCCTCAAGGTTCCTCGTGATCTCCTCCTTGTTGTCACTCCCCTCCTGATATGGAGCGACAACATCAATTGGGCGGGCGACGCGCCTGGCTATTGGGGACATCCCAGTAGGGTGCTCTGGTCTAACGTCTGCATTGACAAAAGAAATGTTATAAACACATATATGCCAAAAACAATTAAAAAAATCTCAAAATCTCAAAATTGATTTTTTACCTTCACCGTCAAAATCCTCTCCATCTGGTAGAGGCGTGTCCGATCTCCACAGAAATTAGTGCCACTGTATGGTCAGTCCTCCATAATGATCTTTTGTCGTCGTAGCCATGAAAAGAATGTAGGTATGTATGACATGTGCTGGCCCCCAATGATCCTGGGCATCAACGACTCTAGCGGGCCATCTGCAGGTTGCATGGCATGGGAGGATCTATCTCAGTCAACTGGTACTGGAACAATGGCACTCGTTCGAAGAAAAAGGTCACTAGTACATATCTGAAGCAAAATTGCTTCAGATTCCCAAACCTTAGCTTTGGTTAGCTGGTGCTTTATGTTGATCTTCATGGCCTCTACCCAGTTTAAGATCGTAGGTGCTGTGTAGTTGATAACATACAGGAACTTCGACTTTTTGGTCTCATGTACTGCCTGGGACCCCGCCACTTTGTTGATAGTCAACAATAACACTCTTAGAGTCAGATCCTGAACAATGGAAATCTCAATCTTCCCACTCTTGGATTTGAGGGCCTCAGGGCAATGTTCAACATGGAACAAGGATATGCTTGCTCCAATCGGTCATGGCTCGTACAAGTTGACTGGTTCCCCTCTTCGGGACAGTCCTATAATGAAATATATATCTGAAGTTTCTAACTCCATCTCCTGGTCACCAATGACAAATATTTCCCAATTTATGTCCCAAAGACATATGCGGTACTGAAGCAACTCAGGTTGGGCCTGCATTCCTGGCATGATAAAAAAATTGAGGAGCCGACAAGCCATCAGAACTTCTTGGAAATTTGGATCATTCATTGCCTGGGTGTCCACCTCTTCACGTTCTCTTTCTTCCCAGTCTACCATTTTCAGTGATTCTTTCCTGCAAAAGCTATTGATTTGAGTCAACAATCAAGCTTGGCCCATAAAATTCAAGTTTTAACGGTGGTTTTGTGAGGAAATAGGGTTTTTCCCTATTCACGGCGTTGACGCACCTATTTTAAAAATAGTTGCGCCAACGGCAGGATAGGCCTTGTTGATTACCCTCGACTGGCGCAATTCCGTGCTCGGAAGTCTCGCCGACCGAGGGCGAAAAACTTTTGACAAAACCCCCCTCAAAAAACCTAAAAAGGGTTAAAAGCAGTAATAAAAGACATGAAAATTAAGCTTAGGGCCTTGGCTCATAGCTGTAACTAGTGGTTCGGTGAATGACCTCCCGGATCTCCCGCAATCTGCTCCGGAACAATTAGGGTAAAAGTGAGTAAAAAGTCTTTGCAGCAAGGTAAAATGGTAAATGGTAAAAATATATTTACTTTTCTCATTTTTATTCAATTTTTCATGAAAATATTAGGTTTTCGTAAATAGTTTAACCTATTTTGCCTCAAGAACTAGATAATGCACTTTACCTTTTTGCGCAACGACAGGTGATGGATCTTTGACGATGATGACAAGACACGTTTTAGCTCTTTTCTCGACTCATTAAACTCATATGAAAAGATTGCCAATTATTTTTCGCTTTTGACTCGTAAAATATAATAAAATGGGGGGTCCGCTTTCAGACTCTTTTCCAACCCTTTAAAAGAGAAAAGATAGCCGAGTCCTTGTCATTTCAAGCTCGTTAACGGATGTAAAACGTCATGTGCCCAATATAAGTTTACCCCTTTTTCAGGCTGGGATGCACTATTTACGAAAAAGGTACTCCTTGACTGAAATGGTCAAGCGATTCTCTCAAGTATTGTTTTCTACCTTTTCAGGCTCGAGAGACACAAACGTATGAAAAGGGACCATGTGGAGTTTTCTTTTACATGTATTTTTCCAACTCTCTAAACATGAAAAAGATACCGAGTTACACCTTTGTCGAAATCATTAAACTATTAAATGAGATCGGATTCATCACCATGATGAACATGAGCTTCTCCTTCCTAGGTCTCGTTAAACTTACTAGGTCGGATTTGTTCGAAGAATGAACTTATAGTGCAAGCATATGCTATCCCCTTCTAGCTTGCGATAACAAAAAAATAAAAATAAAAAATATTTGGGGTACCTACCAGAAATGGTGGGGGAAAATCTGGATATCTAATCAGTTGTGTCGATAGCTCACTCTTGAACATGACACTTTCTGCTTCGTGTCGAGTTGGGATATCCTCCTTTGTATCGTTGACTTTCCTGGGTTGGGCCGTTCATTTTTTCCTTCCATTTGATCTCTACCATGTCATCATGACCATCGATCCTATGGATCCAAAAGCTGCTAAATTTCCAGTCATGTCGCCGATATGTTCAAGAGTTGTCCTTCTGCAGTTACATTTTCCTCTAATTCTATGTATCATCCAAAATCATTTTGCATCCTCTTGTCTCACGTTGATGGTGTGGAATACATTATGGCCCTCCTTCGACATGGTCGCTTCCTTTCGACTTCAACTCATTATCCGAGAAGTTGATCGAGAGACTCTCTTCCAGTACCTTAGAGCTTGCATGCCCTAATAGAAAGCTCTTTGCACTCGATGACAAGTTCACATCATTGGCTTTCAATCGAGTGATTCCCCGGGTGTTCGAATTCAGTTCCTCTATTCACATTCTGTGGATTGTGCTGATATTACCTTGAGGACCATTGTCATTATTGCTGGTTTCTCTCACGCTTGTTAATAGTTTACATCATTGACTGGTAATTAAGAGACTTTCTAGCATGTTCAACGTCAACACGTCTATTCGTATGTTAGAATTTGTACTTTGATCAGGTCGTGTTGGAATGCAAGACCCTGGGCTTAGATCACAAAATTCCAGGTTGCGAAGTGATGTGACATGGTTATGTTGATATGCATGTCCCTTTCAGATGGATGGTTGCAAACATACCATGAGTTATCATCTGTGATCCTTCTCATTATTGGATGGTTGTGACCATACCTTGGTTTCATTATGATACTCTCTGCTAGATGGTTGCGCCCATACTTGGATCCATTTAGATGATCATTCTCTGGATGGCTGCGTTTATGCCACGATTCATGTATCTTTTGACAAAGTTATTTGTTATGTATATGTATTTATACTTTTTTGTAGGTTTTCCGACGACAGACTATGGTTCCCTGCAATGATTCATAAAGCAGTTCGTCCCTCACTCTAATTCGACCTTCACGCTTTAGGGGCATCTGTTACACAAAATTTTGTCACTATCCCTGTACTCCCTGTTCTGTGATCCTGGAGGACCTTTACAATGAACCCTACATGCTTTCCCTTCATGAAGAAACTCCCATTATGTCCCTCTTCATGAGCATAATAATTCTCTTTTGCACCATTTCCCAAGAACCTCTGTTTTGTCCAGTTTACAAGACCGACACTAATTTCCTTTGTCCTCCTCACGCCGATATGCAAGGATTAACACTGTCCTTAGCTTCGACCGGAGTGACTGAGCTTTTTTCCAGTCGATCCGGTCCTCTTATGGAAAGTTTTTTAAATATAGAGCTCAAACTTCCAACTCTAGAAGCTTCGTAACGGAAGTCTGGTAAATGGTTTGGCCGGATGGGGTCGAGGATGTCAGTTTGGGCTCCTTTCTTCTATAATGATGGAACTACCTTAAGAGATAAGACGTTCTCCCATGAGAAGAGGATCCATCTCCCATCCATTCATCCTATTTAAACCTCCCATTTTACCAAGCACAAGCTAGTGTTAATGTGGGTGTGCTAGTGCTAATTAAGTTTTGAGTAAACAACAATCTATTCACAATTGTAGCTCTCTAGTTGTGTGAGGGATAATTGTGAATTTGGTTTAGTGTTGAAGCCTAAAGGGAAGAGCCTTAAAACTATTATTGTTGAGTCCACCATGGAATGCTAGCAGAAGTGTGTGGGAACCTGGTTTTGTCGGAGGGGAACGACAACGTCAAGACAATGGTTGTAATCTCTTCTTGATTCAATATATATGCAACTATTGATTTATTTCCTACATGATTTTCAATCTTACATGTTCATGGCTTAATGTTTCTTGACTTGCTAAGTAGGTTGAATTGAAATTTGTCTATTATCACGATTGTTGTTTGCTATTGTTTACTTGTTTCAGTTGTTTGAAAAAGGAAGCGAGAGATAGTTGGAGCCAACAAGCAAGGACATCATCAAACGGGATAATCTTACTAAGAGGTAGGCCCTCTTAATTTGTTCTAACCTAAGGAAATCTACCGTATAATGTATCAGTTGTGGCTAGACCCATTATCAGGCTAGAGGAATTTGTTTGTGTCCGCACTTATAATTTTACTTCTCCACAAGCCTAACATTTTTAGGCCTTCCCAAGAGTTGGCACAACTACCAGGATTTGGTAAATGGGAGGGGGCATATACAAAAGTGGGAGCATTTGTGGTATGACTTGGTGCAAGAAGAGATAAGGTGGAGCACCAAATATGGAACCTCATCCAAGCATGATGATGAGGAGAATTGTGCCTTAGCTAGAAAGGCGAAGACAAGGAAAGGAGAAAAATTCCAATCCAAAGGAGATTCCAGTCAGGGAAATAAGAAGAAGGACTTGTCGAAGATTAAATGTTTTCACTGTCATGAGTTAGGACATTATGCCACAAAGTTTTTGCACAAGAAGGCTGACAAGAAGCCCTCAGGAGGAGCGACAAGTGAAGCACTTGCTTCACAATTCGAGTTGGATTTCACCCTCATTACTTGCATGGTGACATCAGTGATGGGTAGTGTGTGGTATTTGGATAGTGGAGCCTCATTATATATGACAAGAAACAATGGAATTTTCAGTGAATTAGAGGAGAAGGACCTCCAGCTGCTCTTCGAAATGGGAGATGATGGAAGGTATAAAGTGAATGAAATCGATACTGTTATGTTTTAGAGGGAGTCTGGTTCTCCTCTCACATTAAAATATTTCATCTATGTTTCAGGTCTGAAGAATAATTTAGTTTTTAAGTTTCTATGTTGGAGGACCATCGCTACGATGTGATATTTAGCAAAGGAAAGGATTTCCTTTGACACATAGCCATAGGAAAAGTGAAGCGGATAAGGGTTCAGGTGAAGAACCTATACAAATTGGATGTAGAAGATTGTGCAACATTGAGCACAAAAGAAAATAAGGTGTACGGCCGAGACATCAATGAATTATGGCATAGAAGATTGGGCCACTTACACCACATAGATTTGAAGATCGTGGACCATATTTCTACAGGACTTCCCAAAGGTACACTAAAGAAGAGAGATACATGCAAAGGGTGTACATTGGGGAAGTACACCAAAGCCACCTTTCATGATAAGGACTGTTGAGCACAATTGATTCTTGAAGGAGTTCACTCAAATGTGTGTGGACCATTCTCGACAACCTCCACGACCAAGCACATGTATTATGTAATATTTGTAGTTGATTTCTCACATAATTGTTAGATTTTCTTGATGCAGAAGAAAGATCAAACGTTCTCTAAATTTTTTGAATTTAAAGCACTTGTTGAGAAAGACAATGCCAGGAAAGTGAAGGCTTTGACAAGTGATAATGGTGGAGAAGATGTGTCGAATGAATTCAAGAACTTATGTGCATCATAAGGGATTCAATGGGAGTTGATAGCACCCCATAACCCACAAGAGAATGGGGTGGATTAAAGGAAGAACAAAAGTATTGTGGGAGTTTCACAAACGATGTTACATGATCAGGGCCTATCATTGCACTTGTGGGATGAAGCATGCGACACAATTGTATATGTGCAGAATACGAGTCCTCATTGGATTCATGGGATGATTACACCATAAGAAGCTTTTTCAAGTAAGAAACTAGATGTGGCACACTTTAGGATCTTTGGTTCATAAATTTACTGTCATGTTACCAAGGATGCAAGGAAAAATCTATAGCCAATAACTGAGTTGAGAATGTTTGTGGGGGTACACTGATACAACTCATAATTATTGGGTGTACCTGCCATCTCATAACATGATAGTGGTTTGTTGATATGTGAAGTTCGATGAAGAGAAGGCCATGAGATGTTCCCTTGAGAGGGAGCTTCAATTACATGCAGATGAGAAGCTTTTAGCTCCAAAGGAAGAACCTCAGGATGTTGTGGAGCAACCACATGCAGAGGAGAAGATAGTGGAAGCACCCACTCATGTAGAGGCTTCTAGAGATGGAAGGAAGCGCACTAGAGAAGCTGACATATTGATGCATGATGCTAGAGAGAATGTGGGAGAACCCACATCACAACGCAGGCAGAGGAGCTCACCAGATCGATACATTGGCTACAAGGCTATGATAAGTGAGAGTGTAGAGATTGAACCATCCTAATTCAAGGAAGAAGTGTATGAACCCATATGAGTTGATTCCATGGTAGAGGAGTATGAATCCATTATCTTAAATAATCTTTGGGAAGTGGTCCCAAGACCAACAGAAAAGTCAATAGTGATTTCCAGATGGATTTACAAGGTAAAGAAAGCAATAGATGGGAGTGTCGATAAACACAAGGCTATATTTGTGGCTAGAGGGTTCTCTCATGTGGATGGAATTGATTACAAGGATACCTTTGCTCCAGTAGAAAGGTCCTCTTTAATAAAATATATTATAGAACTTTCAGCGCAGATGGGAAGGAAGATACATCAAATGGATGTAAAGGCAACATTCCTCAATGGAGTGATTGAGGAAGAGGTGTACATTGAGCATCCAGAAGGATTTGAGACCTTCAACAGAGAGTCGCATGTGTGCAATGTAAAAACCCTGGTGAAAATTCCATGTAATAAAAGTTAATAAAGGAAAAATAACAACCACGGTTTATGGGACACTTATGTAGAAATTCTCATTGTAGATTAAATTGATTATGCAATGTACTAAAGAAAAATACTTAATCTACTTATACAATCAAACTTGTGGAAGCTTAATCGATTTTGAGCAAGATCAACCAGAACACATATAACAGAGAAGAAGATTTAATCACACATGGAGCATAGAAGAATACTCTAGGGAAAGTCTCAGCTAAAAACCTTGCTATCTGTATTATTATACAAGTGGAAATATCTCAGGATTACACAAAGCTTTAGCTCTCAAGCTATCCAACTCTCAGTACAATCCCTCACTGCTACTGATAGACATAATAGACAACACATATGCCTTTCTTCAGTCCTCCAAGCCTCCTATTTCCTTGCGCAGTTTCTCCTGGGTCCCCCAGCTGCAACCTATGTGATTCTCACCTCACACACAACACTGACCTCTAAAATAACTGCGCAATCCTGAAGGAGATAATTCCTTCTACATGGATGAGTTTCTTTTATAGGAAAATTCCTCCAACTGATAGTACACTGTCCCTTCCTTTAATCTCAACTGGGTCTTTCTCTGAACTAACATGCATGAGTTATTTATGAGAGAATATCCAGTTATCTGGAGAACACTAGTTGCATGCATGCATGCATTAACTGACTGAACTCACAATTAGTTCCTCCAACTATTTGGAACTAATTTAATTGGACTTAACTCAGTTAAGTGAGCTAACTAATTACAACTCATATACAACTCATCCTTATCTCCTTAATTAAGGGATAACTTCCACAATCAAAGGGATAACTGTTGCATGTCTTCACAAAGACTTCATGTTTGATTTTATCCATCTAATTAACTCAAGATGAACTAATCAATTATTTTTCTAACAGATGTTGAGACCAAATTCGAATTTTAATTCAGAGACTAATTAAAATTGGAATCTATCTTGAAATTCTATTTATAGCAATGCTATTTTTAGCATTTCTATTTTTTTGCTATTTCCAACAGAGTTGGAGTATATCCTGAAATGCTATTTACAGCAATGCTACTTTTAGAAATTCTTGTTGCTATTTTCAACGCTCCCTCTCAACAAGAAAGGCATTCAACTTGAACTCGATCCTGAACCTTTGGAATGTTCTGCATGCAACACTTATCTCAAGTGTTGTTGCTCCAACAACTCTAGGAACACAAAAAATATCCAACCTGAATCAGAATGATGCCTCTGTCATCAAAGCCTCTGATTGCTATTGCCTCTGTCGACTGAAAACTCTGCACCTTTGTGCTCTTCAGTATCTGACTACTCTAGCCTCTGTCACTTTGACCTTTGATTGCATCAATCACACTGATTCCTCCAGCTGCATTCGTGTTGCTGCTGGTCCTGTCTCCCAGTACTGCATCCACACTGCACCTCCTCTCATCATGTTGCATCGTGCTGGCCACTGCTGCACTGCAACTTAGTTACTGAGAAGTAAGTAATTGATCTCCCTGTTGGGCTAGAAACATCCTTTGATGCTGAAGCTCCCTCTGCCGCTGAACAAGTGCTCCCTCTCTGACCTCTGCGCTGCTGCAACTCCTTGCATCTTGCACACCTCTCTGTGCCATCCTGCACTGGTGCAACATTCTTGTGCCTCTCACATTGCTACAGCCTGCTTACTCTGCACTGTCTTGGGACTCCTGCACTGTAGCTCTCTCTGCCGCTCCATCCACATTTGTCTCTACCCACTCAACTAGTCCTACTACTCCTTGTCAAGGCTCCTGTAGCAAGGTCTAATCAAAGAGGCTGGGTACCTCAAGGATCCTACCCCTATTTCAACCTTCTTGGGACTATCACTTCACATCACCCCACCTCACACCTGGAGGTATGGATGCATGTGATCCCTCTGCCCACTTGGTTCGAAATTTCCCCCTACTAGAGGTCTCTACATGATTGGGTGCCTCCACTCGGTCTCTTCTCGACTTCTCCAGTTGTGGTTGCTGCACAACCTCTTGAAGCTGCTTCACCAATTATGGCTCCTCCACAATTGTCCGAGACTTCTTTTGGCGCTACATGTTGAGAGATAATGTACTCTCCCTCTCAACCACCAAGTCTCCAACATTTTCCTTGCTCCTCAAGGCTTTTCATGCATCTTGAACCTCAAGAGCATACAGGTTCTTGGCTAGCACACCAATCTGTTTCATTTGTCCCACCGTCACGAAATTTTTGGGAAAAAGAGCTAATTTTAAATCAGCGATATCTCCCTCATCCGAACTCCGATTCAATCGTTTTTTTGTTTTGTTTTGAATTTGGGTCTTTTTTCCGCAAGGAATCTAGATCTACTATTTGTTTCTGAAAATTTTGCACAAAATTTTTCAGATATGCTCTGAAAACTTGTGGCCCAAAACTCAAAACTTCGAAATCTCCTCTAGTATATTGTTCACTGCTTCGATAAAATCAGCTCCGATAAACATGTAGAACTTTTTCTACAAAACCTTGCTTTGATACCATGTATAAATTCTCACTCTAGATTAAACTGATTATGCAATGTACTAAAGAAAAATACTTAATCTACTTCTACAATCAAACTTGCGGAAGCTTAATTGATTTTGAGCAAGGTCAACCAGAACACATATAACAGAGAAGAAGATTTAATCACACATGAAACACAGAAGAATACTCTGGGGAAAGCCTCAACTAAAAACCCCGCTATCTGTATTATCATACAAGTGAAAATATCTTAGGATTACAAAAAGCTTTAGCTCTCAAGCTATCCAGCTATTAGTACAATCCCTCACTTCTGCTCATAGACAGAATAGACAACACATATGCCTTCCTTCAGTCCTCCAAGCCTCGTATTTCCTTGTGCAGTTTCTCCTGGGTCCTCCAGCTATAACCTGTGTGATTCTCACCTCACACACAACACTGACCTATGAAATAATTGCTAATATTGAAGGAGATAATTCCTTCTGGATGGATGATTTTCCTTTATAGGAAAATTTCTCCAACGGATAGTACACTGTCCCTTCCTTTAATCTCAACTAGGTCTTTCTCTGAATTGACATGCATGAGTTATTTATGAGAGAATATTTAGTTATCTGGAGGACACTAGTTGCATGCATGCATGAATTAGCTGTCTGAACTCACAATTAGTTCCTCTAACTGTTTGGAACTAATTTAACCAGACTTAACTCAGTTAACTGAGCTAACTTATTACAACTCAAATACAAATCACCTTTATCTCCTTAATTAAGGGATAACTTCCTCAATCAAAGGGATAACTGTTGCATGTCTTCACAAAGACTTCATGTTTAATTTTATCCAACTAATTAACTCAAGATGAATTAATTAATTAATTTTCAAACAACTGTTGAGACCAAATTCGAATTTTAATTCTCAATTTTAATTCTCAATTTTAATTCAGGGACTAATTAAAATTGGAATCTACCCTGAAATGCTATTTATAGCAATGCTATTTTTAGCATTTCTATTTTTTGCTATTTCCAATAGAGTTGGAGTATATCCTGAAATGCTATTTATAACAATGCTATTTTTAGCATTTCTTCTTGCTATTTTCAACAACTTATTCCAAACTAAGTGTTGGTCAAGGCATCCTAGTGTGGGTGTTCATTTGGTTTATTATGGATAATGAATTCGATAAAGGCAATGGTTAAGGATTTGGAAAGGAAAAATGACACATTTACTTATGAAAATAATGGAAAATATGAGAAAAGGAAGGTAAAAAGGTCATAAGATTCATGTGAGGAGGGAAATGAAGGAAAATAATGGAAAGTGAAGAAAATAGAGTCCTAATTGATAAAAAGGCTTCTGAGGATCAACGGGTACCTTTTTTTCAGTTCATTTTTGGAGCTCTCTCATTATTCTCTCTCACTCTCACTCACTCTTGGACACTTAGAGTTTTCTTAGAGCATTTTGGCATTAGATCAAGGAAGGGAAAGAAGGCAAGAGGAAGTAAGGAGCAATCAAGGAAGAGCAGGACTAACTAGCTACAACAAGATTCTTTGCAAGTATCTATTTGCATGTGCGTTTTCCTTATTAGATTTGGCATGCATGGTATTTCATGTGGTTCTTTTCTATTATGGCATGGGTTTTTCTAGGTGTGACAGTGTTTTTAGCTTAGCCTTGCCATTTCCATATAGCCATGGTGTGATGGGGTTCTCATGGTTTGGTTGAGCTGAGTTGCCTGATGGATTCAAAGCTGAGTGAGGTGGATCTCTGAATAATATAACACATGGCCTAGTAACCCTTGAATCAAATTGTGGGTTGCAGTAAAGCCAAATTTTGTGTTGTCTCGGTGGGCCTAGGAATCCTCGATTGGTTATTGGTGGGATATACAGTAAATACTAGAGGTGGTTGCCCTTTATTAGGCCTAGGAATCCTTGCTGGTGAATGGAAGGATATACAATAAAACCTAGAGGGTGGTGTATCATTTAGGGCATAGTGATCCATAGATCAGACTGAGGATTACAATAAAGCTTGGGAGACTAGGAGACATGAAAATTCCTCATTATGTAGGTGGGGAAATATAGTGGCATCCATGCTTGTGTTGGCCTAGTGATCTGGGATGGATTACGGTAAAACCTGGTTTTTATTGATTGAGGGTGAGGTGGTTTAACCTTAAGGTGCACTAGTTGGTTCTTTTGATTTGAGTCCCACATTCAAGCTTGGAATATGGCACAACAGTGAATGGCTGAAGAGAGAATTGGCTCATCCATTCTACAGTCGGGTGGAATGTGGTAGTCCCATCTTGAGTTTGATTTTGCATTCATTAGTAAGAGGTTCTTTCCTTAATATCTTATGTGTAAATGTATTGGTTTATATGTGGATTCTATGGCTGATGTGTCCTTGGCATTTATGTTGTTATTATGCTGGTTATAAGCAAGTATTATGACAGTGTTGATGTATGGATCTGCTAATGTTTTAATTTGTAAATGAATTAATAATGTATTTATGAACTAATAGATGATAATGCAACTAATGATATAAGGAAAGAATGCTTCTTAGCGATTCTCAGATAAGTATGAGACCCATATGCTCAGATCTATTGTTTACACTTGTAGATTACATACTTGTGACATGTTTGACGAAATTCCTGACATGGATAGTAGGGGTCCAATTAATCTCTTATTCAAGTACTTACATTTGTATCATTATTCCATTTTTATATTTTTGTTCTGAAGGTTTCATTGAGTTCTAGGCGGTGACCTGGGCTCTAAGCATGAAAAAGTGGCTCAAATCCCAGGGACGCAGGCACAACACTGGGCAGAAAAGTCCCTAGATGTAGGCATACCATGTTTTGGGAGCGTACAGAGCCTTTTGGATGCGTGCATGCCCATATCATGGGAGCATCCGAGAGTTTAATGGTCTAAAAATTCAGTTGGTCTCAGGGGCTGATTACTTTAGTGGTTAGGATGGCTCTTGTGAGTTCTGTTGTTGATGTGAAAGTTTTGTATGATCTATTTTTGCCGATTCCACTTCCTTAAGGTAACCAAGGAGGTTGAATCCCATCATGATTGGAATTAGATCCATGAAAATTATCAAAGTGCTATTACTGTATCAAATCAGGATAGACTTAAAAAATTTATGAGGAAAGAGCTATCAGGAAGACCTCTAGACAGTGGCAGTTTATAGCCAACAAGGAACAACGAGGACCTCAGCCAAAGCGCGCTGACCGAGGCCCATGGAGACTGCGCAGGACACAAACTGGCAGTTAGAAAGTCTAGATTGGAAAACAGAGACTGTTTCTGATGCATGATGCTAATCGTGCATCGTTGGGCAAAACCCATCAAGAAGGAAAGGCCCCAAGCACTCAATCACATGGGAAGCTAGGAAACCGTAAGGAAAAAGGGCTAAAGCGAAAGGCGGGTCCCGCGCTCCAAAACCGGCGGAATATCGGAGGCATTTTTGGCGGTAAGTGGATTTGTTAGAGAACGAGAGATTCCATATATTGCACGACGCATGTCCGGCGGATGAGATAGAAAACCACCTCTCATCGTAGGCTAACAGAGAGCAAGTCAACCGTGTGATAAGAGCAAACATCGTAGGATCTTGGGGAACCAGATCTAACGGCGGAGATTGTGCCCGATGAGAAACTGGATCTGGAGGGAGAATTAAGCCATGACATATAAAAGTCTGAAGTCCGATTTGACGGCTGAGTTGGTGGATGAATCATTACATAGCGTAAATACTGAACTGTTGAGGAAGAGCTAGCGCAGTTTGTGAGAGGACAAGTGGCCATCTCCTTGTGACATGTTGACAATGACGCAGATGCAGGGAACTCCAAGCGAACAACAACAGGCGATCCGAAGAGGCGGAAGAGGAAGCGAACAGTCAAGGACAGATTGTCTTTAACCCATGAATAGACAGAGAATAGAACATGAAGAACTAGAGAAGGGAACAATGAAAAAAAGATGAAAGAGACAGTGAAGCAAGAGGCAGAAAAATGGAGAGTCGAGCTGAATTGTAGCGTAAGGAAGCATCGAGCAGATAGAAGGCTTGAGAGGTTCAAGTAATCCCCGTGAGGATATCTTTCGGGAATTGGGTACCACATTGGACTCCTCCCATTAAAGACTAGAGAGGTCAAGACTTGGTAAGGAAAGAGTCTGTGCACTCTAGTGGCTTGGGGAACCAAGAACCACCCTACCAAGAATTATCTATTTTAGGAGACTCAAATTGAGCTCCTCACTGTAAAAACTCTGCTTTAAAGACACAATAAAAGAAGGCCACCACAGAAAAGCTGGACCGGATACGTAGCCCAGGAGGATTGGGTGAACTACTTATTAATTTGTTGTGTTCTTGTATTTGCTTACTGTGTTTCTCTTACTGTTTTCCATTTTCCAGTGTCTGTGTATTTTGCAATTTGATCGATCCGTTGCCTAAGATAACATAGGCACACACCAGCACATGAGTCTGTAATACCTTCATTCATTAATTATTTAACTGAGATCACTCATGAGTGATTTTCAGATCAAGTGGTATCGGAGCTTTAGGCTGTTAAGGTTAGACAAGCTTGTGTTGGATTTAGCTGTTGAATGCTAACTAGATCAAAGCTCAAATTACGAGAAGGAGAGTTGGTTGAAACTAATCCTGAAATTGGGAGAGTCTATCCTCAGAAGACAATGTTAGAGGAAGGTTCTATGGGTCCAGGTCCTCAATTCATAGGCAATTTCCTAGCCATAAAGTCCATGGTAGAGGAAATGTATAGGGATTTTAGAAAACACAAGGATGAAGATTCATCAGGCTCCAAACAAGACAAAGGAGAAGATGAGTCTCACTTCCATGACCACTCAAAAGGAAAAGGGAAAGAAGAAAGCTTTCTCACACCTCCTAATAGCCCTGAACACAAAAAGAAAGCATCTTTGATCAAACTAGATCTCAAATTTGACTTACTTATATATGATGGAGATTTGAATGCAGAAAAGCTGGACAATTGGATTAGACAAATTGATGTTTATTGCAGAGTGCAGAATATCGATTCAGAAAAGAGCAAGATTCAGTTTGCAAGCCTATGCCTTGGAGGCATTGCCTTGGTTTGGTTGGAAGGCAGGACCCAAGTTGACATAAAGAGACATGGTAAGACTATCTCTGTCTGGAGTGAATTTTTTTTCTGCAATCAAAAAACAGTTCTATCCATTGGCCTACATGCAGCAAGCCATGATGAGCTGGCAAACTCTTCGACAGTTGAAAGGGAAAAGTGTGCAAGGGTATACTCTAGAATTCAGAAAGAGAGCATTGATTCTAGGAATCTCATTAGACTCACCTGAGACTTTGTTGAAGTACATTGGTGGTCTACATAGCTACATGAGGCACACTATCCTCATGCTTAATCCCACTAGTATAGATGAGGTATCTGTACAAGCTACTCATCTAGAAGCTAGAGGAAAGAATGGAAATCTAGAAGTTGGGGGATCATCCCAACCCACTGCAATCAAGAATAAGGAGAAAACAAAGCATAAATGGAAAGAAAGGAAGGCTAACACTAGACAGAAAAGCAAGGCTTCATGCAAAAAGGATGGGCATGATGATGAGCACTGTTGGATTTTGCATCCGGAGCTGAGACCTAAGAAGTTCGAGGGCAAGAAGAAGAAGAATGCTGCAGCTATTCAGAAAGATTTGGGGTCAAACTCAGGAGATGAAACAACCATTGCAGCCACAGGTATAAAAGGTTGTTCGCTTTAGAGAACGCAGAAATCAAGAAGCAGGTGCAAGAGTTGCTCGAGAAGGGGTTCATCAGACCTAGCACATCGCCATGTCGGTCACCAATCGTTTTGGTGAGAAAGAAAGGTGGCTCGTGGAGAATGTGCATTGATTACCGAGCACTGAGTAAGATAACAATAAAAAATCGTTATCCCCTTCCTCGCATAGATGATATTTTAGATCAATTGAAAGAAGCTGTTTATTTCTCCAAGTTAGACTTGCATAATGGACACCATCAGGTCAGAGTTGCAGAACAAGATGCATGGAAGACTGCTTTCAAAACAAAGCAGGGATTGTATGAGTGACTGGTTATGCCTTTTGGCTTAACTAATGCTCTTACTACTTTCATGAGATTAATAAATGATGTACTCATACTTTTTCTTGATGATTTTGTTATTGTGTATCTGGATGACATTATGATATTTAGCAAAACGTGGGAAGAACACTTAAAGCATGTTAAGCATACACTAAATGTTTTGAAAAGACAAAAACTTTATGTTAAACTCTCAAAATGTGAATTTGGAAAAACATCTCTGAATTATTTGGGTCATATAGTAGGGGGTGGTGAATTGAAGATAGATCCCTCTAAGGTGGCAGTCATTATAAACTAGCCTAAACCCAAATCTTCTACAGAAGTTAGAAGCTTCTTAGGAGCAGCACAATATTGGAGGAAGTTCATTTCTAACTTTTCCTTAATTCCAGCTCCGTTACATGCTTTAATAGGATTGAACAAGGTGTTTCAGTGGGGAGGCAAACAACAGAAAGCCTTTGACACCTTGAAAGAAAAGATTAGTACAACACCTATACTAGCACTGCCTGATCTTCAAAGACCATTT